>JAKYLM010000048.1:1685000-1887500 GCA_023634145.1 Thymallus thymallus
GACCTTGCTTAGCTTCTGAAATCGGACGAGATCAGGCGTATTCAGGTTGGTATGGCCGTAAGCCATGAAATGATATTAGGATAGACTTTTTCAAGTTCATGTAACTAAAAAAACGTGGATGAACTAAATTAGCAATTCCATTTTATATCGTCCTTTATATGATTACTGTGTTTACAAGAGTATGCTGAACTGGTAAAAAGCTTACATCACCTCGTATTCCCAAGTAGTCTCCTAACCAAGTACTAACCAAGCCTGACCCTGCTTAGCTTCTGAGATCAGACGAGATCAGGCGTATTCAGGTTGGTATGGCCGTAAGCCATGGAATGATATTAGGATAGACTTTTTCAAGTTCATGTAACTAAAAAAACGTGGATGAACTAAATTAGCAATTCCATTTTATATCGTCCATTATATGATTACTGTGTTTACAAGAGTATGCTGAACTGGTAAAAAGCTTACAACACCTGGTATTCCCAAGTAGTCTCCTAACCAAGTACTAACCAAGCCTGGTCCTGCTTAGCTTCTGAGATCAGACGAGATCAGGCGTATTCAGGTTGGTATGGCCGTAAACCATGGAATGATATTAGGATAGACTTTTTCAAGTTCATGTAACTAAAAAAACGTGGATGAACTAAATTAGCAATTCCATTTTATATCGTCCTTTATATGATTACTGTGTTTACAAGAGTATGCTAAATGGGCAAAAGCTTACAGCACCTGGTATTCCCAAGTAGTCTCCTAACCAAGTACTAACCAAGCCTAACCCTGCTTAGCTTCTGAGATCAGGCGTATTCAGGTTGGTATGGCCGTAAGCCATGGAATGATATTAGGATAGACTTTTTCAAGTTCATGTAACTCAAAAAACGTGGATGAACTAAATTAGCAATTCCATTTTATATCGTCCTTTATATCATTACTGTGTATACGAGAGTATGCTAAATGGGCAGAAAGCTTACAGCACCTGGTATTCCCAAGAAGTCTCCCAACTAAGTACTAACCAAGCCAGACTTTGCTTAGCTTCTGAGATCGGACGAGATCAGGCATATTCAGGTTGGTATGGCCGTAAGCCGTGGAATGATATTAGGATAGACTTTTTCATGTTCATGTAACTCAAAAAACGTGGATGAACTAAATTAGCAATTCCATTTTATATCGTCCATTATATGATAACTGTGTTTACAAGAGTATGCTGAACTGGTAAAAAGCTTACATCACCTGGTATTCCCAAGTAGTCTCCTAACCAAGTACTAACCAAGCTTGACCTTGCTTAGCTTCTGAGATCAGACGAGATCAAGCGTATTCAGGTTGGTATGGCCGTAAGCCATGGAATGATATTAGGATAGACTTTTTCAAGTTCATGTAACTAAAAAAACGTGGATGAACTAAATTAGCAATTCCCATTGATATCGTTCTTTATATGATTACTGTGTTTACAAGAGTATGCTAAACTGGTAAAAAGCTTACAGCACCTGGTATTCCCAAGTAGTCTCCTAACCAAGTACTAACCAAGCCTGACGCTGCTTAGCTTCTGAGATCGGATGAGATCAGGTGTATTCAGGTTGGTATGGCCGTAATGAACTAAATTAGCAATTCCATTTTATATCTTCCTTTATATGATTACTGTGTTTACAAGAGTATGCTAAATGGGCAAATGCTTAAAGCACCTGGTATTCCCAAGTAGTCTCCTAACCAAGTCTGACCCTGCTTCGCTTCTGAGATCGGACGAGATCAGGCGTTTTCAGGTTGGTATGGCCATAAGCCATGGAATAATATTAGGATAGACTTTTTCATGTTCATGTAACTCAAAAAACGTGGATGAACTAAATTAGCAATTCCATTTTATATCGTCCTTTATATGATTACTGTGTTTACAAGAGTATGCTGAACTGGTAAAAAGCTTACATCACCTGGTATTCCCAAGTAGTCTCCTAACCAAGTACTAACCAAGCCTGACCCTGCTTAGCTTCTGAGATCAGACGAGATCAGGCGTATTCAGGTTGGTATGGCCGTAAGCCATGAAATGATATTAGGATAGACTTTTTCAAGTTCATGTAACTAAAAAAACGTGGATGAACTAAATTAGCAATTCCATTTTATATCGTCCTTTATATGATTACTGTGTTTACAAGAGTATGCTGAACTGGTAAAAAGCTTACATCACCTCGTATTCCCAAGTAGTCTCCTAACCAAGTACTAACCAAGCCTGACCCTGCTTAGCTTCTGAGATCAGACGAGATCAGGCGTATTCAGGTTGGTATGGCCGTAAGCCATGGAATGATATTAGGATAGACTTTTTCAAGTTCATGTAACTCAAAAAACGTGGATGAACTAAATTAGCAATTCCATTTTATATCGTCCTTTATATCATTACTGTGTATACGAGAGTATGCTAAATGGGCAGAAAGCTTACAGCACCTGGTATTCCCAAGAAGTCTCCCAACTAAGTACTAACCAAGACAGACTTTGCTTAGCTTCTGAGATCGGACGAGATCAGGCATATTCAGGTTGGTATGGCCGTAAGCCATGGAATGATATTAGGATAGACTTTTTCATGTTCATGTAACTCAAAAAACGTGGATGAACTAAATTAGCAATTCCATTTTATATCGTCCTTTATATGATTACTGTGTTTACAAGAGTATGCTAAACTGGTAAAAAGCTTACAGCACCTGGTATTCCCAAGTAGTCTCCTAACCAAGTACTAACCATTCCTGGCCCTGCTTAGCTTCTGAGATCGGACAAGATCAGGCGTATTCAGGTAGGTATGGCCGTAAGCCATAGAATGACATTTGGATAGACTTTTTCATGTTCATGTAACTCAAAAAACGTGGATGAACTAAATTAGCAATTCCATTTTATATCGTCCATTATATGATAACTGTGTTTACAAGAGTATGCTGAACTGGTAAAAAGCTTACATCACCTGGTATTCCCAAGAAGTCTCCTAACCAAGTAATAACCAAGCTTGACCCTGCTTAGCTTCTGAGATCAGACGAGATCAGGCGTATTCAGGTTGGTATGGCCGTAAGCCATGGAATGATATTAGGATAGACTTTTTCAAGTTCATGTAACTAAAAAAACGTGGATGAACTAAATTAGCAATTCCCATTTATATCGTTCTTTATATGATTACTGTGTTTACAAGAGTATGCTAAACTGGTAAAAAGCTTACAGCACCTGGTATTCCCAAGTAGTCTCCTAACCAAGTACTAACCAAGCCTAACCCTGCTTAGCTTCTGAGATCAGACAAGATCAGGCGTATTCCGGTTGGTATGGCCGTAAGCCATGGAGTGATATTAGGAGAGACTTTTTCAAGTTCATGTAACTCAAAAAACGTGGATGAACTAAATTAGCAATTCCATTTTATATCGTCCTTTATATCATTACTGTGTATACGAGAGTATGCTAAATGGGCAGAAAGCTTACAGCACCTGGTATTCCCAAGAAGTCTCCCAACTAAGTACTAACCAAGCCAGACTTTGCTTAGCTTCTGAGATCGGACGAGATCAGGCATATTCAGGTTGGTATGGCCGTAAGCCATGGAATGATATTAGGATAGACTTTTTCATGTTCATGTAACTCAAAAAACGTGGATGAACTAAATTAGCAATTTCATTTTATATCGTCCTTTATATGATTACTGTGTTTACAAGAGTATGCTAAACTGGTAAAAAGCTTACAGCACCTGGTATTCCCAAGTAGTCTCCTAACCAAGTACTAACCACGCCTGGCCCTGCTTAGCTTCTGAGATCGGACAAGATCAGGCGTATTCAGGTAGGTATGGCCGTAAGCCATAGAATAACATTTGGATAGACTTTTTCATGTTCATGTAACTCAAAAAACGTGGATGAACTAAATTAGCAATTCCCATTTATATCGTTCTTTATATGATTACTGTGTTTACAAGAGTATGCTAAACTGGTAAAAAGCTTACAGCACCTGGTATTCCCAAGTAGTCTCCTAACCAAGTACTAACCAAGCCTGACGCTGCTTAGCTTCTGAGATTGGACGAGATCAGGCGTATTCAGGTTGGTATGGCCGTAATGAACTAAATTAGCAATTTCATTTTATATCTTCCTTTATATGATTACTGTGTTTACAAGAGTATGCTAAATGGGCAAATGCTTACAGCACCTGGTATTCCCAAGTAGTCTCCTAACCAAGTACTAACCAAGCCTGGTCCTGCTTAGCTTCTGAGATCAGGCGAGATCAGGCGTATTCAGGTTGGTATGGCCGTAAACCATGGAATGATATTAGGATAGACTTTTTCAAGTTCATGTAACTAAAAAAACGTGGATGAACTAAATTAGCAATTCCATTTTATATCGTCCTTTATATGATTACTGTGTTTACAAGAGTATGCTAAATGGGCAAAAGCTTACAGCACCTGGTATTCCCAAGTAGTCTCCTAACCAAGTACTAACCAAGCCTGACGCTGCTTAGCTTCTGAGATTGGACGAGATCAGGCGTATTCAGGTTGGTATGGCCGTAATGAACTAAATTAGCAATTCCATTTTATATCTTCCTTTATATGATTACTGTGTTTACAAGAGTATGCTGAACTGGTAAAAAGTTTACAACACCTGGTATTCCCAAGTAGTCTCCTAACCAAGTACTAACCAAGCCTGGTCCTGCTTAGCTTCTGAGATCAGACGAGATCAGGCGTATTCAGGTAGGTATGGCCGTAACCCATAGAATGACATTTGGATAGACTCTTTCATGTTCATGTAACTCAAAAAACGTGGAAGATATCAATTCATAATTCCATTTTATATCGTCCTTTATATGATTACTGTGTTTACAAGAGTATGCTAAACTGGTAAAAAGCTTACAGCACCTGGTATTCCCAAGTAGTCTCCTAACCAAGTACTAACCAAGCCTGACCCTGCTTAGCTTCTGTGATCGGACGAGATCAGGCATATTCAGGTTGGTATGGCCGTAAGCTGTGGAATGATATTAGGATAGACTTTTTCAAGTTCATGTAACTCAAAAAACGTGGACGAACTAAATTAGCAATTCCATTTTATATCGTCCTTTATATCAGTACTGTGTATACGAGAGTATGCTAAATGGGCAGAAAGCTTACAGCAACTGGTATTCCCAAGTAGTCACCCAACTAAGTACTAACCAAGCCAGACCCTGCTTAGCTTCTGAGATCGGACGAGATCAGGCATATTCAGGTTGGTATGGCCGTAAGCCATGGAATGATATTAGGATAGACTTTTTCATGTTCATGTAACTCAAAAAACGTGGATGAACTAAATTAGCAATTCCATTTTATATCGTCCATTATATGATTACTGTGTTTACAAGAGTATGCTGAACTGGTAAAAAGCTTACAGCACCTGGTATTCCCAAGTAGTCTCCTAACTAAGTTCTAACCATGCCTGGCCCTGCTTAGCTTCTAAGATCAGACGAGATCAGGCGTATTCAGGTAGGTATGGCCGTAACCCATAGAATGACATTTGGATAGACTCTTTCATGTTCATGTAACTCAAAAAACGTGGAAGATATAAATTCAAAATTCCATTTTATATCGTCCTTTATATGATTACTGTGTTTACAAGAGTATGCTAAACTGGTAAAAAGCTTACAGCACCTGGTATTCCCAAGTAGTCTCCTAACCAAGTACGACCCTGCTTAGCTTCTGAGATCGGACGAGATCAGGCATATTCAGGTTGGTATGGCCATAAGCTGTGGAATGATATTAGGATAGACTTTTTCAAGTTCATGTAACTCAAAAAACGTGGACGAACTAAATTAGCAATTCCATTTTATATCGTCCTTTATATCATTACTGTGTATACGAGAGTATGCTAAATGGGCAGAAAGCTTACAGCACCTGGTATTCCCAAGTAGTCACCCAACTAAGTACTAACCAAGCCAGACTCTGCTTAGCTTCTGAGATCGGACGAGATCAGGCATATTCAGGTTGGTATGGCCGTAAGCCATGGAATGATATTAGGATAGACTTTTTCATGTTCATGTAACTCAAAAAAACGTGGATGAACTAAATTAGCAATTCCATTTTACATCGTCCTTTATATGATTACTGTGTTTACAAAAGTATGCTAAACTGGTAAAAAGCTTATAGCACCTGGTATTCCCAAGTAGTCTCCTAACCAAGTACTAACCAAGCCTGACCCTGCTTAGCTTCTGAGATCTGACGAGATCAGGCGTATTCAGGTTGGTATGGCCGTAAGCCATGGAATGATATTAGGATAGACGTTTTCATGTTCATGTAACTCAAAAAACGTGGATGAACTAAATTAGCAATTCCATTTTATATCGTCCATTATATGATTACTGTGTTTACAAGTGTATGCTGAACTGGTAAAAAGCTTACAGCACCTGGTATTCCCAAGTAGTCTCCTAACCAAGTACTAACCAAGCCTGACCCTAATTAGCTTCTGAGATCGGACGAGATCAGGCATATTCAGGTTGGTATGGCCGTAAGCCGTGGAATGATATTAGGATAGACTTTTTCAAGTTCATGTAACTCAAAAAACGTGGATGAACTAAATTAGCAATTCCATTTTATATCTTCCTTTATATGATTACTGTGTTTACAAAAGTATGCTAAACTGGTAAAAAGCTTATAGCACCTGGTATTCCCAAGTAGTCTCCTAACCAAGTACTAACCAAGCCTGACCCTGCTTAGCTTCTGAGATCTGACGAGATCAGGCGTATTCAGGTTGGTATGGCCGTAAGCCATGGAATGATATTAGGATAGACTTTTTCATGTTCATGTAACTCAAAAAAAGTGGATGAACTAAATTAGCAATTCCATTTTATATCGTCCATTATATGATTACTGTGTTTACAAGTGTATGCTGAACTGGTAAAAAGCTTACAGCACCTGGTATTCCCAAGTAGTCTCCTAACCAAGTACTAACCAAGCCTGACCCTGCTTAGCTTCTGAGATCGGACGAGATCAGGCATATTCAGGTTGGTATGGCCGTAAGCCGTGGAATGATATTAGGATAGACTTTTTCAAGTTCATGTAACTCAAAAAACGTGGATGAACTAAATTAGCAATTCCATTTTATATCTTCCTTTATATGATTACTGTGTTTACAAGAGTATGCTAAATGGGCAAAAGCTTACAGCACCTGGTATTCCCAAGTAGTCTCCTAACCAAGTCTGACACTGCTTCGCTTCTGAGATCGGACGAGATCAGGTGTATTCAGGTAGGTATGGCTGTAAGCCAGAGAATGACATTTGGATAGACTCTTTCATGTTCATGTAACTCAAAAAACGTGGATGAACTAAATTAGCAATTCCATATTATATCGTCCATTATATGATTACTGTGTTTACAAGAGTATGCTGAACTGGTAAAAAGCTTACAGCACCTGGAATTCCCAAGTAGTCTCCTAACCAAGTACTAACCAAGCCTGACCCTGATTAGATTCTGAGATGGGACGAGATCAGGCGTATTCAGGTTGGTATGGCCGTAAGCCGTGGAAAGATATTAGGATAGACTTTTTCAAGTTAATGTAACTCAAAAAACGTGGATGAACTAAATTAGCAATTCCATTTTATTTCGTCCATTATATGATTACTGTGTTTACAAGAGTATGCTAAACTGGTAAAAAGCTTACAGCACCTGGTATTCCCAAGTAGTCTCTTAACCAAGTACTAACCATGCCTGACCCTGCTTAGCTTCTGAGATCGGACGAGATCAGGCGTATTCAGGTTGGTATGGCCGTAAGCCATGGAATGATATTAGGATAGACTTTTTCAAGTTCATGTAACTCAAAAAACGTGGATGAACTAAATTAGCAATTCCATTTTATATCGTCCTTTATATGATTAATGTGTTTACAAGAGTATGCTAAACTGGTAAAAAGCTTACAGCACCTGGTATTCCCAAGTAGTCTCCTAACCAAGTCTGACCCTGCTTAGCTTCTGAGATTGGACGAGATCAGGCGTATTCAGGATGGTATGGCAATAAGCCATGGAATGATATTAGGATAGACTTTTTCAAGTTCATGTAACTCAAAAAACGTGGATGAACTAAATTAGCAATTCCATTTTATATCGTCCTTTATATGATTACTGTGTTTACAAGAGTATGCTAAACTGGTTAAAAGCTTACAGCACCTGGTATTCCCAAGTAGTCTCCTAACCAAGTACTAACCAAGCCTGACCCTGCTTAGCTTCTGAGATCGGACAAGATCAGGCATATTCAAGTTGGTATGGCCGTAAGCTGTGGAATGATATTAGGATAGACTTTTTCAAGTTCATGTAACTCAAAAAAACGTGGACGAACTAAATTAGCAAATCCATTTTATATCGTCCTTTATATCATTACTGTGTATACGAGAGTATGCTAAATGGGAAGAAAGCTTACAGCACCTGGTATTCCCAAGTAGTCACCCAACTAAGTACTAACTAAGCCAGACTCTGCTTAGCTTCTGAGATCGGACGAGATCAGGCATATTCAGGTTGGTATGGCCGTAAGCCATGGAATGATATTAGGATAGACTTTTTCATGTTCATGTAACTCAAAAAACGTGGATGAACTAAATTAGCAATTCCATTTTACATCGTCCTTTATATGATTACTGTGTTTACAAAAGTATGCTAAACTGGTAAAAAGCATATAGCACCTGGTATTCCCAAGTAGTCTCCTAACCAAGTACTAACCAAGCCTGACCCTGCTTAGCTTCTGAGATCTGACGAGATCAGGCGTATTCAGGTTGGTATGGCCGTAAGCCATGGAATGATATTAGGATAGACTTTTTCATGTTCATGTAACTCAAAAAACGTGGATGAACTAAATTAGCAAATCCATTTTATATCGTCCTTTATATCATTACTGTGTATACGAGAGTATGCTAAATGGGCAGAAAGCTTACAGCACCTGGTATTCCCAAGTAGTCACCAAACTAAGTACTAACCAAGCCAGACTCTGCTTAGCTTCTGAGATCGGACGAGATCAGGCATATTCAGGTTGGTATGGCCGTAAGCCATGGAATGATATTAGGATAGACTTTTTCATGTTCATGTAACTCAAAAAACGTGGATGAACTAAATTAGCAATTCCATTTTACATCGTCCTTTATATGATTACTGTGTTTACAAAAGTATGCTAAACTGGTAAAAAGCTTATAGCACCTGGTATTCCCAAGTAGTCTCCTAACCAAGTACTAACCAAGCCTGACCCTGCTTAGCTTCTGAGATCTGACGAGATCAGGCGTATTCAGGTTGGTATGGCCGTAAGCCATGGAATGATATTAGGATAGACTTTTTCATGTTCATGTAACTCAAAAAACGTGGATGAACTAAATTAGCAATTCCATTTTATATCGTCCATTATATGATTACTGTGTTTACAAGTGTATGCTGAACTGGTAAAAAGCTTACAGCACCTGGTATTCCCAAGTAGTCTCTTAACCAAGTACTAACCAAGCCTGACCCTGCTTAGCTTCTGAGATCGGACGAGATCAGGCATATTCAGGTTGGTATGGCCGTAAGCCGTGGAATGATATTAGGATAGACTTTTTCAAGTTCATGTAACTCATAAAACGTGGATGAACTAAATTAGCAATTCCATTTTATATCTGCCTTTATATGATTACTGTGTTTACAAGAGTATGCTAAACTGGTATAAAGCTTACAGCACCTGGTATTCCCAAGTAGTCTCCTAACCAAGTGCTAACCAAGCCTGACCCTGCTTAGCTTCTGAGATCAGACGAGATCAGGCATATTCAGGTTGGTATGGCCGTAAGCCATGGAATGATATTAGGATAGACTTTTTCATGTTCATGTAACTCAAAAAACGTGGATGAACTAAATTAGCAATTCCATTTTACATCGTCCTTTATATGATTACTGTGTTTACAAAAGTATGCTAAACTGGTAAAAAGCTTCTAGCACCTGGTATTCCCAAGTAGTCTCCTAACCAAGTACTAACCAAGCCTGACCCTGCTTAGCTTCTGAGATCTGACGAGATCAGGCGTATTCAGGTTGGTATGGCCGTAAGCCATGGAATGATATTAGGATAGACTTTTTCATGTTCATGTAACTCAAAAAACGTGGATGAACTAAATTAGCAATTCCATTTTATATCGTCCATTATATGATTACTGTGTTTACAAGTGTATGCTGAACTGGTAAAAAGCTTACAGCACCTGGTATTCCCAAGTAGTCTCTTAACCAAGTACTAACCAAGCCTGACCCTGCTTAGCTTCTGAGATCGGACGAGATCAGGCATATTCAGGTTGGTATGGCCGTAAGCCGTGGAATGATATTAGGATAGACTTTTTCAAGTTCATGTAACTCATAAAACGTGGATGAACTAAATTAGCAATTCCATTTTATATCTGCCTTTATATGATTACTGTGTTTACAAGAGTATGCTAAACTGGTATAAAGCTTACAGCACCTGGTATTCCCAAGTAGTCTCCTAACCAAGTGCTAACCAAGCCTGACCCTGCTTAGCTTCTGAGATCGGACGAGATCAGGCGTATTCAGGTTGGTATGGCCATAAGCCATGGAATGATATTAGGATAGACTTTTTCAAGTTCATGTAACTAAAAAAACGTGGATGAACTAAATTAGCAATTCCATTTTATATCGTCCTTTATATGATTACTGTGTTTACAAGAGTATGCTAAACTGTTAAAAAGCTTACAGCCACTGGTATTCCCAAATAGTCTCCTAACCAAGTACTAACCAAGCCTGGCCCTGCTTAGCTTCTGAGATCAGACGAGATCAGGCATATTCAGGTAGGTACGGCCGTAAACCATAGAAAGGCATTTGGATTGACTCTTTCATGTTCATGTAACTCAAAAAACGTGGATGATATAAATTAGAAATTCCATTTTATATCGTCCTTTATATGATTACTGTGTTTACAAGAGTATGCTAAACAGCACCTGGTATTCCCAAGTAGTCTCCTAAACAAGTACTAACCAAGCCTGACCCTGCTTAGCTTCTGAGATCGGACGAGATCAGGCGTATTCAGGTTGGTATGGCCGTAAGCCATGGAATGATATTAGGATAGACTTTTTCAAGTTCATGTAACTAAAAAAACGTGGATGAACTAAATTAGCAATTCCATTTTGTATCGTCCTTTATATGATTACTGTGATTACAAGAGTATGCTAAACTGGTAAAAAGCTTACAGCAAATGGTATTCCCAAGTAGTCTCCTAACCAAGTACTAACCAAGCCTGACCCTGCTTAGCTTCTGAGATCTGACGAGATCAGGCGTTTTCAGGTTGGTATGGCCATAAGCCATTGAATAATATTAGGATAGACTTTTTCATGTTCATGTAACTCAAAAAACGTGGCTGAACTAAATTAGCAATTCCATTTTATATTGTCCTTTATATGATTACTGTGTATACAAGAGTATGCTAAATGGGCAAAAAGCTTACAGCACCTGGTATTCCCAAGTAGTCTCCCAACTAATTACTAACCAAGCCAGACTCTGCTTAGCTTCTGAGATCGGACGAGATCATGCATATTCAGGTTGGTATCGCCGTAAGCCATGGAGTGATATTAGGATAGACTTTTTCATGTTCATGTAACTAAAAAAACGTGGATGAACTAAATTAGCAATTCCATTTTATATCGTCCTTTATATGATTACAAGAATATGCTAAACTGGTTAAAAGCTTACAGCACCTGGTATTCCCAAGTAGTCTCCTAACCAAGTCTGGCGCTGCTTATCTTCTGAGATCGGACGAGATGAGGCGTATTCAGGTAGGTATGGCCGTAAGCCATAGAAAGACATTTGGATAGACTCTTTCATGTTCATGTAACTCAAAAAACGTGGATGATATAAATTAGAAATTCCATTTTATATCGTCCTTTATATGATTACTGTGTTTACAAGAGTATGCTAAACTGGTAAAAAGCTTACAGCACCTGGTATTCCCAAGTAGTCTCCTAACCAAGTACTAACCAAGCCTGACCCTGCTTAGCTTCTGAAAACTGACAAGATCAGGCGTATTCAGGTTGGTATGGCCGTAAGCCATGGAATAATATTAGGATAGACTTTTTCAAGTTCATGTAACTCAAAAATCGTGGATGAACTAAATTAGCAATTCCATTTTATATCGTCCTTTATATGATTACTGTGTTTACAAGAGTATGCTAAACTGGTAAAAAGCTTACAGCACCTGGTATTCCCAAGTAGTCTCCTAACCAAGTCTGGCGCTGCTTATCTTCTGAGATCGGACGAGATGAGGCGTATTCAGGTAGGTATGGCCGTAAGCCATAGAAAGACATTTGGATAGACTCTTTCATGTTCATGTAACTCAAAAAACGTGGATGATATAAATTAGAAATTCCATTTTATATCGTCCTTTATATGATTACTGTGTTTACAAGAGTATGCTAAACTGGTAAAAAGCTTACAGCACCTGGTATTCCCAAGTAGTCTCCTAACCAAGTACTAACAAAGCCTGACCCTGCTTAGCTTCTGAGATCGGACGAGATCAGGCGTATTCAGGATAGTATGGCCGTAAGCCATGGAATGACATTAGGATAGACTTTTTCAAGTTCATGTAACTAAAAAAACGTGGATGAACTAAATTAGCAATTCCATTTTATATCGTCCTTTATATGATTACTGTGTTTACAAGAGTATGCTAAACTGGTAAAAAGCTTACAGCACCTGGTATTCCCAAGTAGTCTCCTATCCAAGTACTAACCAAAACTGACCCTGCTTAGCTTCTGAGATCGGACGAGATCAGGCGTATTCAGGTTGGTATGGCCGTAAGCCATGGAATGATATTAGGATAGACTTTTTCAAGTTCATGTAACTCAAAAAACGTGGATGAACTAAATTAGCAATTCCATTTTATATCGTCCTTTATATGATTACTGTGTTTACAAGAGTATGCTAAAAAGTTTACGGCACCTGGTATTCCCAAGTAGTCTCCTGACCAAGTACTAACCAAGCCTGGCCCTGCTTAGCTTCTGAGATCGGACGAGATCAGGCGTATTCAGGTAGGTATGGCCGTAAGCCGTAGAAAGTCATTTGGATAGACTCTTTCAGGTTCATGTAACTCAAAAAACGTGGATGAACTAAATTAGCAATTCCATTTTATATCGTCCTTTATATGATTACTGTGTTTACAAGAGTATGCTAAACTGGTAAAAAGCTTACAGCACCTGGTATTCCCAAGTAGTCTCCTAACCAAGTGTGACCCTGCTTAGCTTCTGAGATCGGACGAGATCAGGCGTTTTCAGGTTGGTATGGCCATAAGCCATGGAATAATATTAGGATAGACTTTTTCATGTTCATGTAACTCAAAAAACGTGGATGAACTAAATTAGCAATTCCATTTTATATTGTCCTTTATATGATTACTGTGATTACAAGAGTATGCTAAACTAGTAAAAGCTTTAATCACCTGGTATTCCCAAGTAGTCTCCTGACCAATTACTAACCAAGCATGGCCCTGCTTAGCTTCTGAGATCAGACGAGATCAGGCGTATTCAGGTAGGTATGGCCGTAAGCCGTATAAAGACATTTGGATAGACTCTTTCATGTTCATGTAACTCAAAAAACGTGGATGATATCAATTAGAAATTCCATTATATATTGTCCTTTATATGATTACTGTGTTTACAAGAGTATGCTAAACTGGTAAAAAGCTTACAGCACCTGGTATTCCCAAGTAGTCTCCTAACCAAGTACTAACCAAGCCTGACCCTGCTTAGCTTCTGAGATCGGACGAGATCAGGCGTATTCAGGTTGGTATGGCCGTAAGCCATGGAATGATATTAGGATAGACGTTTTCAAGTTCATTTAACTCAAAAAACGTGGATGAACTAAATTAGCAATTCCATTTTATATCGTCCTTTATATCATTACTGTGTATACAAGAGTATGCTAAATGGGCAAAAAGCTTACAGCACCTGGTATTCCCAAGTAGTCTCCTAACCAAGTACTAACCAAGCCTGACCCTGCTTACCTTCTAAGATGGGACGAGATCAGGCGTTTTCAGGTTGGTATGGCCATAAGGCATGGAACAATATTAGGATAGACTTTTTCATGTTCATGTAACTCAAAAAACGTGGATGAACTAAATTAGCAATTCCATTTTATATTGTCCTTTATATCATTACTGTGTTTACAAGAGTATGCTAAACTGGTAAAAAGCTTACAGCACCTGGTATTCCCAAGTAGTCTCCTAACCAAGTCTGGCCCTGCTTAGCTTCTGAGATCGGACGAGATCAGGCGTATTCAGGTAGGTATGGCCGTAATCCATAGAATGACATTTGGATAGACTCTTTCAAGTTCATGTAACTAAAAAAACGTGGATGAACTAAATTAGCAATTCCATTTTATATCGTCCTTTATATGATTACTGTGTTTACAAGAGTATGCTAAACTGGTAAAAAGCTTACAGCACCTGGTATTCCCAAGTAGTCTCCTAACCAAGTACTAACCAAGCCTGACCCTGCTTAGCTTCCGAGATCGGACGAGATCAGGCATATTCAGGTTGGTATGGCGGTAAGCCATAGAATGATATTAGGATAGACTTTTTCAAGTTAATGTAACTCAAAAAACGTGGATGAACTAAATTAGCAATTCCATTTTATTTCGTCCATTATATGATTACTGTGTTTACAAGAGTATGCTAAACTGGTAAAAAGCTTACAGCACCTGGTATTCCCAAGTAGTCTCTTAACCAAGTACTAACCATGCCTGACCCTGCTTAGCTTCTGAGATCGGACGAGATCAGGCGTATTCAGGTTGGTATGGCCGTAAGCCATGGAATGATATTAGGATAGACTTTTTCAAGTTCATGTAACTCAAAAAACGTGGATGAACTAAATTAGCAATTCCATTTTATATCGTCCTTTATATGATTAATGTGTTTACAAGAGTATGCTAAACTGGTAAAAAGCTTACAGCACCTGGTATTCCCAAGTAGTCTCCTAACCAAGTCTGACCCTGCTTAGCTTCTGAGATCGGACGAGATCAGGCATATTCAGGTTGGTATGGCCGTAAGCTGTGGAATGATATTAGGATAGACTTTTTCAAGTTCATGTAACTCAAAAAAACGTGGACGAACTAAATTAGCAAATCCATTTTATATCGTCCTTTATATCATTACTGTGTATACGAGAGTATGCTAAATGGGCAGAAAGCTTACAGCACCTGGTATTCCCAAGTAGTCACCCAACTAAGTACTAACCAAGCCAGACTCTGCTTAGCTTCTGAGATCGGACGAGATCAGGCATATTCAGGTTGGTATGGCCGTAAGCCATGGAATAATATTAGGATAGACTTTTTCAAGTTCATGTAACTCAAAAATCGTGGATGAACTAAATTAGCAATTCCATTTTATATCGTCCTTTATATGATTACTGTGTTTACAAGAGTATGCTAAACTGGTAAAAAGCTTAAAGCACCTGGTATTCCCAAGTAGTCTCCTAACCAAGTCTGGCGCTGCTTATCTTCTGAGATCGGACGAGATGAGGCGTATTCAGGTAGGTATGGCCGTAAGCCATAGAAAGACATTTGGATAGACTCTTTCATGTTCATGTAACTCAAAAAACGTGGATGATATAAATTAGAAATTCCATTTTATATCGTCCTTTATATGATTACTGTGTTTACAAGAGTATGCTAAACTGGTAAAAAGCTTACACCACCTGGTATTCCCAAGTAGTCTCCTAACCAAGTACTAACAAAGCCTGACCCTGCTTAGCTTCTGAGATCGGACGAGATCAGGCGTATTCAGGATAGTATGGCCGTAAGCCATGGAATGACATTAGGATAGACTTTTTCAAGTTCATGTAACTAAAAAAACGTGGATGAACTTAATTAGCAATTCCATTTTATATCGTCCTTTATATGATTACTGTGTTTACAAGAGTATGCTAAACTGGTAAAAAGCTTACAGCACCTGGTATTCCCAAGTAGTCTCCTATCCAAGTACTAACCAAAACTGACCCTGCTTAGCTTCTGAGATCGGACGAGATCAGGCGTATTCAGGTTGGTATGGCCGTAAGCCATGGAATGATATTAGGATAGACTTTTTCAAGTTCATGTAACTCAAAAAACGTGGATGAACTAAATTAGCAATTCCATTTTATATCGTCCTTTATATGATTACTGTGTTTACAAGAGTATGCTAAAAAGTTTACGGCACCTGGTATTCCCAAGTAGTCTCCTGACCAAGTACTTACCATGCCTGGCCCTGCTTAGCTTCTGAGATCGGACGAGATCAGGTGTATTCAGGTAGGTATGGCCGTAAGCCGCAGAAAGTCATTTGGATAGACTCTTTCATGTTCATGTAACTCAAAAAACGTGGATGAACTAAATTAGCAATTCCATTTTATATCGTCCTTTATATGATTACTGTGTTTACAAGAGTATGCTAAACTGGTAAAAAGCTTACAGCACCTGGTATTCCCAAGTAGTCTCCTAAACAAGTACTAACCAAGCCTGACCCTGCTTAGCTTCTGAGATCAGACGAGATCAGGCGTATTCAGGTTTGTATGGCCGTAAACCATGGAGTGATATTAGGATAGACTTTTTCATGTTCATGTAACTCAAAAAACGTGGATGAACTAAATTAGCAATTCCATTTTATATCGTCCTTTATATGATTACAAGAATATGCTAAACTGGTTAAAAGCTTACAGCACCTGGTATTCCCAAGTAGTCTCCTAACCAAGTCTGGCGCTGCTTATCTTCTGAGATCGGACGAGATGAGGCGTATTCAGGTAGGTATGGCCGTAAGCCATAGAAAGACATTTGGATAGACTCTTTCATGTTCATGTAACTCAAAAAACGTGGATGATATAAATTAGAAATTCCATTTTATATCGTCCTTTATATGATTACTGTGTTTACAAGAGTATGCTAAACTGGTAAAAAGCTTACAGCACCTGGTATTCCCAAGTAGTCTCCTAAACAAGTACTAACCAAGCCTGACCCTGCTTAGCTTCTGAGATCAGACGAGATCAGGCGTATTCAGGTTGGTATGGCCGTAAACCATGGAATGATATTAGGATAGACTTTTTCAAGTTCATGTAACTCAAAAAACGTTGATGAACTAAATTAGCAATTCCATTTTATATCGTCCTTTATATCATTACTGTGTTTACAAGAGTATGCTAAATGTGCAAAAAGCTTACAGCACCTGGTATTCCCAAGTAGTCTCCTAACCAAGTGTGACCCTGCTTAGCTTCTGAGATCGGACGAGATCAGGCGTTTTTTAGGTTGGTATGGCCATAAGCCATGGAATAATATTAGGATAGACTTTTTCATGTTCATGTAACTCAAAAAACGTGGATGAAGTAAATTAGCAATTCCATTTTATATTGTCCTTTATATGATTACTGTGTTTACAAGAGTATGCTAAACTAGTAAAAGCTTTAATCACCTGGTATTCCCAAGTAGTCTCCTGACCAATTACTAACCAAGCATGGCCCTGCTTAGCTTCTGAGATCAGACGAGATCAGGCGTATTCAGGTAGGTATGACCGTAAGCCGTATAAAGACATTTGGATAGACTCTTTCATGTTCATGTAACTCAAAAAACGTGGATGATATCAATTAGAAATTCCATTATATATTGTCCTTTATATGATTACTGTGTTTACAAGAGTATGCTAAACTGGTAAAAAGCTTACAGCACCTGGTATTCCCAAGTAGTCTCCTAACCAAGTACTAACCAAGCCTGACCCTGCTTAGCTTCTGAGATCGGACGAGATCAGGCGTATTCAGGTTGGTATGGCCGTAAGCCATGGAATGATATTAGGATAGACTTTTTCAAGTTCATTTAACTCAAAAAACGTGGATGAACTAAATTAGCAATTCCATTTTATATCGTCCTTTATATGATTACTGTGTTTACAAGAGTATGCTAAACTGGTAAAAAGCTTACAGCACCTGGTATTCCCAAGTAGTCTCTTAACCAAGTACTAACCATTCCTGACCCTGCTTAGCTTCTGAGATTGGACGAGATCAGGTGTATTCAGGTTAGTATGGCCGTAAGCCATGAAATGATATTAGGATAGACTTTTTCAAGTTCATGTAACTCAAAAAACGTGGATGAACTAAATTAGCAATTCCATTTTATATCGTCCTTTATATCATTACTGTGTTTACAAGAGTATGCTAAATGGGCAAAAAGCTTACAGCACCTGGTATTCCCAAGTAGTCTCCTAACCAAGTACTAACCAAGCCTGACCCTGCTTAGCTTCTGAGATTGGACGAGATCAGGCGTTTTCAGGTTGGTATGGCCGTAAGCCATGGAGTGATATTAGGATAGACTTTTGCATGTTGATGTAACTCAAAAAACGTGGATGAACTAAATTAGCAATTCCATTTTATATTGTCCTTTATATGATTACTGTGTTTACAAGAGTATGCTAAACTGGTAAAAAGCTTAAAGCACCTGGTATTCCAACGTAGTCTCCTATCCAAGTACTAACCAAAACTGACCCTGCTTAGCTTCTGAGATCGGACGAGATCAGGCATATTCAGGTTGGTATGGCCGTAAGCCATGGAATGATATTAGGATAGACTTTTTCAAGTTCATGTAACTCAAAAAACGTGGATGAACTAAATTAGCAATTCCATTCTATATCGTCCTTTATATGATTACTGTGTTTACAAGAGTATGCTAAAAAGTTTACGGCACCTGGTATTCCCAAGTAGTCTCCTGACCAAGTACTAACCAAGCCTGGCCCTGCTTAGCTTCTGAGATCGGACGAGATCAGGCGTATTCAGGTAGGTATGGCCGTAAGCCGTAGAAAGTAATTTGGATAGACTCTTTCATGTTCATGTAACTCAAAAAACGTGGATGAACTAAATTAGCAATTCCATTTTATATCGTCCTTTATATGATTACTGTGTTTACAAGAGTATGCTAAACTGGTAAAAAGCTTACAGTACCTGGTATTCCCAAGTAGTCTCCTAAACAAGTACTAACCAAGCCTGACCCTGCTTAGCTTCTGAGATCAGACGAGATCAGGCGTATTCAGGTTGGTATGGCCGTAAACCATGGAAGGATATTAGGATAGACTTTTTCAAGTTCATGTAACTCAAAAAACGTTGATGAACTAAATTAGCAATTCCATTTTATATCGTCCTTTATATCATTACTGTGTTTACAAGAGTATGCTAAATGTGCAAAAAGCTTACAGCACCTGGTATTCCCAAGTAGTCTCCTAACCAAGTGTGACCCTGCTTAGCTTCTGAGATCGGACGAGATCAGGCGTTTTCAGGTTGGTATGGCCATAAGCCATGGAATAATATTAGGATAGACTTTTTCATGTTCATGTAACTCAAAAAACGTGGATGAACTAAATTAGCAATTCCATTTTATATCATCCTTTATATGATTACTGTGTTTACAAGAGTATGCTAAACTGGTAAAAAAGCTTACAGCACCTGGTATTCCCAAGTAGTCTCCTGACCAAGTACTAACCAAGCCTGGCACTGCTTAGCTTCTGAGATCGGACGAGATCAGGCGTATTCAGGTAGGTATGGCCGTATGCCGTAGAAAGACATTTGGATAGACTCTTTCATGTTCATGTAACTCAAAAAACGTGGATGATATAAATTAGAAATTCCATTTTATATCGTCCTTTATATGATTACTGTGTTTACAAGAGTATGCTAAACTGGTAAAAAAGCTTACAGCACCTGGTATTCCCAAGTAGTCTCCTGACCAAGTACTAACCAAGCCTGGCCCTGCTTAGCTTCTGAGATCGGACGAGATCAGGCGTATTCAGGTAGGTATGGCCGTATGCCGTAGAAAGACATTTGGATAGACTCTTTCATGTTCATGTAACTCAAAAAACGTGGATGATATAAATTAGAAATTCCATTTTATATCGTCCTTTATATGATTACTGTGTTTATAAGAGTATGCTAAACTGGTAAAAAGCTTACAGCACCTGGTATTCCAAAATAGTCTCCTAACCAAGTACTAACCAAGCCTGACCCTGCTTAGCTTCTGAGATCAGACGTATTCAGGTTGGTATGGCCGTAAACCATGGAATGATATTAGGATAGACTTTTTCAAGTTCATTTAACTCAAAAAACGTGGATGAACTAAATTAGCAATTCCATTTTATATCGTCCTTTATATCATTACTGTGTTTACAAGAGTATGCTAAATGGGCAAAAAGCTTACAGCACCTGGAATTCCCAAGTAGTCTCCTAACCAAGTCTGGCCCTGCTTAGCTTCTGAGATCGGACGAGATCAGGCGTATTCAGGTTGGTATGGCCGTAAGCCATGAAATGATATTAGGATATACTTCTTCAAGTTCATGTAACTCAAAAAACGTGGATGAACTAAATTAGCAATTCCATTTTATATCGTCCTTTATATGATTACTGTGTTTAAAAGAGTATGCTAAACTGGTAGAAAGCTTACAGCACCTGGTATTCCCAAGTAGTCTCCTAACCAAGTACTAACCAAGCCTGACCCTGCTTAGCTACTGAGATCGGACGAGATCAGGCGTATTCAGGTTGGTATGGCCGTAAGCCATGGAATGATATTAGGATAGACTTTTTCAAGTTCATGTAACTCAAAAAACGTGGATGAACTAAATTAGCAATTCCATTTTATATCGTCCTATATATGATTACTGTGTTTACAAGAGTATGCTAAACTGGTAAAAATCTTACAGCACCTGGTATTCCCAAGTAGTCTCTTAACCAAGTACTAACCATGCCTGACCCTGCTTAGCTTCTGAGATCGGACGAGATCAGGTGTTTTCAGGTTGGTATGGCCGTAAGCCATGGAATGATATTAGGATAGACTTTTTCAAGGTCATGTAACTCAAAAAACGTGGATGAACTAAATTAGCAATTCCATTTTATATCGTCCTTTATATGATTACTGTGTTTAAAAGAGTATGCTAAACTGGTAAAAAGCTTACAGCACCTGGTATTCCCAAGTAGTCACCTAACCAAGTCTGGCCCTGCTTAGCTTCTGAGATAGGACGAGATCAGTCGTATTCAAGTAGGTATGGCCGTAAACCGAAGAAAGACATTTGGATAGACTCTTTCATGTTAATGTAACTCAAAAAACGTGGATGATATAAATTAGAAATTCCATTTTATATCGTCCTTTATATGATTACTGTGTTTACAAGAGTATGCTAAACTGGTAAAAAGCTTACAGCACCTGGTATTCCCAAGTAGTCTCCTAACCAAGTACTAACCAAGCCTGACCATGCTTAGCTTCTGAGATCGGGCGTATTCAGGTTGGTATGGCCGTAAGCCATGGAATGATATTAGGATAGACTTTTTCAAGTTCATGTAACTAAAAAAACGTGGATGAACTAAATTAGCAATTCCATTTTATATCGTCCTTTATATGATTACTGTGTTTACAAGAGTATGCTAAACTGGTAAAAAGCTTACAGCACCTGGTATTCCTAAGTAGTCTCCTAACCAAGTACTAACCAAGCCTGACCCTGCTTAGCTTCTGAGATCGGACGAGATCAGGTGTATTCAGGTTGGTATGGCCGTAAGCCATGAAATGATGTTAGGATAGACTTTTTCAAGTTCATGTAACTCAAAAAACGTGGATGAACTAAATTAGCAATTCCATTTTATATTGTCCTTTATAGCATTACTGTGTTTACAAGATTATGCTAAACTGGTAAAAAGCTTACAGCACCTGGTATTCCCAAGTAGTCTCCTAACCAAGTACTAACAAAGCCTGACCCTGCTTAGCTTCTGAGATCGGACGAGATCAGGCGTATTCAGGTTGGTATGGCCGTAAACCATGGAATGATATTAGGATAGACTTTTTCAAGTTCATGTAACTCAAAAAACGTGGATGAACTAAATTAGCAATTCCATTTTATATCGTCCTTTATATCATTACTGTGTATACAAGAGTATGCTAAATGGGCAAAAATCTTACAGCACCTGGTATTCCCCCAACTAAGTACTAACCAAGCCAGACTCTGCTTAGCTTCTGAGATCGGACGAGATCAGGCATATTCAGGTTGGTATGGCCATAAGCCGTAGAAAGACATTTGAATAGACTCTTTCATGTTCATGTAACTCAAAAAACATGGATGATATAAATTAGAAATTCCATTTTATATCGTCCTTTATATGATTACTGTGTTTACAAGAGTATGCTAAATTGGTAAAAAGAATACAGCACCTGGTATTCCCAAGTAGTCTCCTAACCAAGTACTAACCAAGCCTGACCCTGCTTAGCTTCTGAGATCGGGCGTATTCAGGTTGGTATGGCCGTAAGCCATGGAATGATATTAGGATAGACTTTTTCAAGTTCATGTAACTAAAAAAACGTGGATGAACTAAATTAGCAATTCCATTTTATATCGTCCTTTATATGATTACTGTGTTTACAAGAGTATGCTAAACTGGTAAAAAGCTTACAGCACCTGTTATTCCCAAGTAGTCTCCTAACCAAGTACTAACCTAGCCTGATCCTGCATAGCTTCTGAGATCGGACGAGATCAGGCGTATTCAGGTTGGTATGGCCGTAAGCCATGGAATGATATTAGGATAGACTTTTTCAAGTTCATGTAACTAAAAAAACGTGGATGAACTAAATTAACAATTCCATTTTATATTGTCCTTTATATCATTACTGTGTTTACAAGAGTATGCTAAACTAGTAAAAAGCTTACAGCACCTGGAATTCCCAAGTAGTCTCCTAACCAAGTACTAACCAAGCCTGACCCTGCTTAGCTTCTGAGATCAGACGAGATCAGTCATATTCAGGTTGGTATGGCCGTAAGCCACGGAGTGATATTAGGATAGACTTTTTCATGTTCATGTAACTAAAAAAACGTGGATGAACTAAATTAGCAATTCCATTTTATATCGTCCTTTATATGATTACTGTGTTTACAAGAGTATGCTAAACTGTTAAAAAGCTTACAGCATCTGGTATTCCCAAGTAGTCTCCTAAACAAGTACTAACCAAGCCTGGCCCTGCTTAGCTTCTGAGATCGGACGAGATCAGGCGTATTCAGGTAGGTATGGCCGTAAGCCGTAGAAAGACATTTGGATAGACTCTTTCATGTTCATGTAACTCAAAAAACGTGGATGATATAAATGAGAAATTCCATTTTATATCGTCCTTTATATGATTACTGTGTTTACAAGTGTATGCTAAACTGGTAAAAAGCTTACAGCACCTGGTATTCCCAAGTAGTCTCCTAACCAAGTACTAACCAAGCCTGACCCTGCTTAGCTTCTGAGATCGGACGAGATCAGGCGTATTCAGGTTGGTATGGCCGTAAGCCATGGAATGATATTAGGATAGACTTTTTCAAGTTCATGTAACTCAAAAAACGTGGATGAACTAAATTAGCAATTCCATTTTATATCGTCCTTTATATCATTACTGTGTATACAAGAGTATGCTAAATGGGCAAAAATCTTACAGCACCTGGTATTCCCAAGTAGTCTCCCAACTAAGTACTAACCAAGCCAGACTCTGCTTAGCTTCTGAGATCGGACGAGATCAGGCATATTCAGGTTGGTATGGCCATAAGCCGTAGAAAGACATTTGAATAGACTCTTTCATGTTCATGTAACTCAAAAAACATGGATGATATAAATTAGAAATTCCATTTTATATCGTCCTTTATATGATTACTGTGTTTACAAGAGTATGCTAAATTGGTAAAAAGAATACAGCACCTGGTATTCCCAAGTAGTCTCCTAACCAAGTACTAACCAAGCCTGACCCTGCTTAGCTTCTGAGATCGGGCGTATTCAGGTTGGTATGGCCGTAAGCCATGGAATGATATTAGGATAGACTTTTTCAAGTTCATGTAACTAAAAAAACGTGGATGAACTAAATTAGCAATTCCATTTTATATCGTCCTTTATATGATTACTGTGTTTACAAGAGTATGCTAAACTGGTAAAAAGCTTACAGCACCTGTTATTCCCAAGTAGTCTCCTAACCAAGTACTAACCTAGCCTGATCCTGCATAGCTTCTGAGATCGGACGAGATCAGGCGTATTCAGGTTGGTATGGCCGTAAGCCATGGAATGATATTAGGATAGACTTTTTCAAGTTCATGTAACTAAAAAAACGTGGATGAACTAAATTAACAATTCCATTTTATATTGTCCTTTATATCATTACTGTGTTTACAAGAGTATGCTAAACTAGTAAAAAGCTTACAGCACCTGGAATTCCCAAGTAGTCTCCTAACCAAGTACTAACCAAGCCTGACCCTGCTTAGCTTCTGAGATCAGACGAGATCAGTCATATTCAGGTTGGTATGGCCGTAAGCCACGGAGTGATATTAGGATAGACTTTTTCATGTTCATGTAACTAAAAAAACGTGGATGAACTAAATTAGCAATTCCATTTTATATCGTCCTTTATATGATTACTGTGTTTACAAGAGTATGCTAAACTGTTAAAAAGCTTACAGCATCTGGTATTCCCAAGTAGTCTCCTAAACAAGTACTAACCAAGCCTGGCCCTGCTTAGCTTCTGAGATCGGACGAGATCAGGCGTATTCAGGTAGGTATGGCCGTAAGCCGTAGAAAGACATTTGGATAGACTCTTTCATGTTCATGTAACTCAAAAAACGTGGATGATATAAATGAGAAATTCCATTTTATATCGTCCTTTATATGATTACTGTGTTTACAAGTGTATGCTAAACTGGTAAAAAGCTTACAGCACCTGGTATTCCCAAGTAGTCTCCTAACCAAGTACTAACCAAGCCTGACCCTGCTTAGCTTCTGAGATCGGACGAGATCAGGCGTATTCAGGTTGGTATGGCCGTAAGCCATGGAATGATATTAGGATAGACTTTTTCAAGTTCATGTAACTAAAAAAACGTGGATGAACTAAATTAGCAATTCCATTTTATATTGTCCTTTATATCATTACTGTGTTTACAAGAGTATGCTAAACTAGTAAAAAGGTTACAGCACCTGGTATTCCCAAGTAGTCTCCTAACCAAGTCTGGCCCTGCTTAGCTTCTGAGATCGGACGAGATCAGGCGTATTCAGGTAGCTATGGCCGTAAGCCATAGAAAGACATTTGGATAGACTCTTTCATGTTCATGTAACTCAAAAAACGTGGATGATATAAATTAGAAATTCCATTTTATATCGTCCTTTATATGATTACTGTGTTTACAAGAGTATGCTAAACTGGTAAAAAGCTTACAGCACCTGGTATTCCCAAGTAGTCTCCTAACCAAGTACTAACCAAGCCTGACCCTGCTTAGCTTCTGAGATCAGACGAGATCAGGCGTATTCAGGTTGGTATGGCCGTAAGCCATAGAATGATATTAGGATACAC
The DNA here is from genome assembly GCA_023634145.1 of Thymallus thymallus. Lineage (NCBI taxonomy): Eukaryota > Metazoa > Chordata > Actinopteri > Salmoniformes > Salmonidae > Thymallus > Thymallus thymallus. The sequence continues at coordinate 1,710,273 of JAKYLM010000048.1, forward strand.
TTTTTCAAGTTCATGTAACTAAAAAAACGTGGATGAGCTAAATTAGCAATTCCATTTTATATCGTCCTTTATATGATTACTGTGTTTACAAGAGTATGCTAAACTGGTAAAAAGCTTACAGCACCTGGTATTCCCAAGTAGTCTCCTAACCAAGTACTAACCAAGCCTGACCCTGCTTAGCTTCTGAGATCGGGCGTATTCAGGTTGGTATGGCCGTAAGCCATTGAATGATATTAGGATAGACTTTTTCAAGTTCATGTAACTAAAAAAACGTGGATGAACTAAATTAGCAATTCCATTTTATATCGTCCTTTATATGATTACTGTGTTTACAAGATTATGCTAAACTGGTAAAAAGCTTACAGCACCTGGTATTCCCAAGTAGTCTCCTGACCAAGTACTAACCAAGCCTGGCCCTGCTTAGCTTCTGAGATCAGACGAGATCAGGTGTATTCAGGTAGCTATGGCCGTAAGTCATAGAAAGACATTTGGATAGACTCTTTCATGTTCATGTAACTCAAAAAACGTGGATGATATAAATTAGAAATTCCATTTTATATCGTACTTTATATGATTACTGTGTTTACAAGAGTATGCTAAACTGGTAAAAAGCTTACAGCACCTGGTATTCCCAAGTAGTCTCCTAACCAAGTACTAACCAAGCCTGACCCTGCTTAGCTTCTGAGATCAGACGAGATCAGGCGTATTCAGGTTGGTATGGCCGTAAGCCATGGAATGATATTAGGATAGACTTTTTCAAGTTCATGTAACTAAAAAAACGTGGATGAACTAAATTAGCAATTCCATTTTATATTGTCCTTTATATCATTACTGTGTTTACAAGAGTATGCTAAACTAGTAAAAAGCTTACAGCACCTGGTATTCCCAAGTAGTCTCCTAACCAAGTACTAACCAAGCCTGACCCTGCTTAGCTTCTGAGATCGGACGAGATCAGGCGTATTCAGGTTGGTATGGCCGTAAACCATGGAATGATATTAGGATAGACTTTTTCAAGTTCATGTAACTCAAAAAACTTGGCTGAACTAAATTAGCAATTCCATTTTATATCGTCCTTTATATCATTACTGTGTTTACAAGATTATGCTAAATGGGCAAAAAGCTTACAGCACCTGGAATTCCCAAGTAGTCTCCTAACCAAGTACTTACCAAGCCTGACCCTGCTTAGCTTCTGAGATCAGACGAGATCAGGCATATTCAGGTTGGTATGGCCGTAAGCCATGGAGTGATATTAGGATAGACTTTTTCATGTTCATGTAACTCAAAAAACGTGGATGAACTAAATTAGCATTTCCATTTTATATCGTCCTTTATATCATTACTGTGTTTACAAGAGTATGCTAAATGGGCAAAAAGCATAAAGCACCTGGTACTCCCAAGTAGTCTCCTAACCAAGTACTAACCAAGCCTGACCCTGCTTAGCTTCTGAGATCTGACAAGATCAGGCATATTCAGGTTGGTATGGCCGTAAGCCATGGAGTGATATTAGGATAGACTTTTTCATGTTCATGTAACTCAAAAAACGTGGATGAACTAAATTAGCAATTCCATTTTATATCGTCCTTTATGTGATTACTGTGTTTACAAGAGTATGCTAAACTGGTAAAACGCTTACAGCAACTGGTATTCCCAAGTAGTCTCCTAACCAAGTACTAACCAAGCCTGGCCCTGCTTAGCTTCTGAGATCGGATTAGATCAGGCGTATTCAGGTAGGTATGGCCGTAAGCCGAAGAAAGACATTTGGATAGACTCTTTCATGTTCATGTAACTCAAAAAACGTGGATGATATAAATTAGAAATTCCATTTTATATCGTCCTTTATATGATTAGTGTGTTTACAAGAGTATGCTAAACTGGTAAAAAGCTTACAGCACCTGGTATTCCCAAGTAGTCTCCTAACCAAGTACTATCCAAGCCTGACCCTGCTTATCTTCTGAGATCTGACGAGATCAGGCGTATTCAGGTTGGTATGGCCTTAAGCCATGGAATGATATTAGGATAGACTTTTTCAAGTTCATGTAACTCAAAAAACGTGGATGAACTAAATTAGCAATTCCATTTTATATCGTCCTTTATATCATTACTGTGTTTACAAGAGTATGCTAAATGGGCAAAAAGCTTACAGCACCTGGTATTCCCAAGTAGTCTCCTAACCAAGTACTAACCAAGCCTGACCCTGCTTAGCTTCTGAGATCGGACGAGATCAGGCGTTTTCAGGTTGGTATGGCCATAAGCCATGGAATAATATTAGGATTGACTTTTTCATGTTCATGTAGCTCAAAAAAAGTGGATGAACTAAATTAGCATTTCCATTTTATATCGTCCTTTATATGATTACTGTGTTTACAAGAGTATGCTAAACTGGTAAAAAGCTTACAGCACCTGGTATTCCCAAGTAGTCTCCTGACCAAGTACTAACCAAGCCTGGCCCTGCTTAGCTTCTGAGATCGGACGAGATCAGGCGTATTCAGGTTGGTATGGCCTTAAGCCATGGAATGATATTAGGATAGACTTTTTCAAGTTCATGTAACTCAAAAAACGTGGATGAACTAAATTAGCAATTCCATTTTATATCGTCCTTTATATCATTACTGTGTTTACAAGAGTATGCTAAATGGGCAAAAAGCTTACAGCACCTGGTATTCCCAAGTAGTCTCGTAACCAAGTACTAACCAAGCCTGCCCCTGCTTAGCTTCTGAGATCGGACGAGATCAGGCATTTTCAGGTTGGTATGGCCATAAGCCATGGAGTAATATTAGGATTGACTTTTTCATGTTCACGTAACTCAAAAAACGTGGATGAACTAAATTAGCAATTCCATTTTATATCGTCCTTTATATGATTACTGTGTTTACAAGAGTATGCTAAACTGGTAAAAAGCTTACAGCACCTGGTATTCCCAAGTAGTCTCCTGACCAAGTACTAACCAAGCCTGGCCCTGCTTAGCTTCTGAGATCAGACGAGATCAGGTGTATTCAGGTAGCTATGGCCGTAAGCCATAGAAAGACATTTGGATAGACTCTTTCATGTTCATGTAACTCAAAAAACGTGGATGATATAAATTAGAAATTCCATTTTATATCGTACTTTATATGATTACTGTGTTTACAAGAGTATGCTAAACTGGTAAAAAGCTTACAGCACCTGGTATTCCCAAGTAGTCTCCTAACCAAGTACTAACCAAGCCTGACCCTGCTTAGCTTCTGAGATCAGACGAGATCAGGCGTATTCAGGTTGGTATGGCCGTAAGCCATGGAATGATATTAGGATAGACTTTTTCAAGTTCATGTAACTAAAAAAACGTGGATGAACTAAATTAGCAATTCCATTTTATATTGTCCTTTATATCATTACTGTGTTTACAAGAGTATGCTAAACTGGTAAAAAGCTTACAGCACCTGGTATTCCCAAGTAGTCTCCTAACCAAGTACTAACCAAGCCTGACCCTGCTTATCTTCTGAGATCGGACGAGATCAGGCGTATTCAGGTTGGTATGGCCTTAAGCCATGGAATGATATTAGGATAGACTTTTTCAAGTTCATGTAACTCAAAAAACGTGGATGAACTAAATTAGCAATTCCATTTTATATCGTCCTTTATATCATTACTGTGTTTACAAGAGTATGCTAAATGGGCAAAAAGCTTACAGCACCTGGTATTCCCAAGTAGTCTCCTAACCAAGTACTAACCAAGCCTGACCCTGCTTAGCTTCTGAGATCAGACGAGATCAGGCGTATTCAGGTTGGTATGGCCGTAAACCATGGAATGATATTAGGATAGACTTTTTCAAGTTCATGTAACTCAAAAAACTTGGCTGAACTAAATTAGGAATTTCATTTTATATCGTCCTTTATATCATTACTGTGTTTACAAGATTATGCTAAATGGGCAAAAAGCTTACAGCACCTGGAATTCACAAGTAGTCTCCTAACCAAGTACTTACCAAGCCTGACCCTGCTTAGCTTCTGAGATCAGACGAGATCAGGCATATTCAGGTTGGTATGGCCGTAAGCCATGGAGTGATATTAGGATAGACTTTTTCATGTTCATGTAACTCAAAAAACGTGGATGAACTAAATTAGCAATTCCATTTTATATCGTCCTTTATATCATTACTGTGTTTACAAGAGTATGCTAAATGGGCAAAAAGCATAAAGCACCTGGAACTCCCAAGTAGTCTCCTAACCAAGTACTAACCAAGCCTGACCCTGCTTAGCTTCTGAGATCTGACGAGATCAGGCATATTCAGGTTGGTATGGCCGTAAGCCATGGAGTGATATTAGGATAGACTTTTTCATGTTCATGTAACTAAAAAAACGTGGATGAACTAAATTAGCAATTCCATTTTATATCGTCCTTTATGTGATTACTGTGTTTACAAGAGTATGCTAAACTGGTAAAACGCTTACAGCAACTGGTATTCCCAAGTAGTCTCCTAACCAAGTACTAACCAAGCCTGGCCCTGCTTAGCTTCTGAGATCGGATTACATCAGGCGTATTCAGGTAGGTATGGCCCTAAGCAATGGAATGATATTAGGATAGACTTTTTCAAGTTCATGTAACTGTAAAAACGTGGATGAACTAAATTAGCAATTCCATTTTATATCGTCCTTTATATGATTACTGTGTTTACAAGAGTATGCTGAACTGGTAAAAAGCTTACAGCACCTGGTATTCCCAAGTAGTCTCCTAACCAAGTACTAACCAAGCCTGATCCTGCATAGCTTCTGAGATCGGATGAGATCAGGCGTATTCAGGTTGGTATGGCCGTAAGCCATGGAATGATATTAGGATAGACTTTTTCAAGTTCATGTAACTAAAAAAACGTGGATGAACTAAATTAGCAATTCCATTTTATATTGTCCTTTATATCATTACTGTGTTTACAAGAGTATGCTAAACTAGTAAAAAGCTTACAGCACCTGGTATTCCCAAGTAGTCTCCTAACCAAGTACTAACCAAGCCTGACCCTGCTTAGCTTCTGAGATCAGACGAGATCAGGCTTATTCAGGTATGTATGGCCGTAAGCCATAGAAAGACATTTGGATAGACTCTTTCATGTTCATGTAACTCAAAAAACGTGGCTGATATAAATTAGAAATTCTATTTTATATCGTCCTTTATATGATTACTGTGTTTACAAGAGTATGCTAAACTGGTAAAAAGCTTACAGCACCTGGTATTCCCAAGTAGTCTCCTAACCAAGTACTAACCAAGCCTGACCCTGCTTAGCTTCTGAGATCGGAGGAGATCATGCGTATTCAGGTTGGTATGGCCGTAAGCCATGGAATGATATTAGGATAGACTTTTTCAAGTTCATGTAACTCAAAAAACGTGGATGAACTAAATTAGCAATTCCATTTTATATTGTCCTTTATATAATTACTGTGTTTACAAGAGTATGCTAAATTGGTAAAAAGAATACAGCACCTGGTATTCCCAAGTAGTCTCCTAACCAAGTACTAACCAAGCCTGACCCTGCTTAGCTTCTGAGATCGGACGAGATCAGGCGTATTCAGGTTGGTATGGCCGTAAGCCATGGAAAGATATTAGGATAGACTTTTTCAAGTTCATGTAACTAAAAAAATGTGGACGAACTAAATTAGCAATTCCATTTTATATCGTCCTTTATATGATTACTGTGTTTACAAGAGTATGCTAAACTGGGAAAAAGCTTACAGCACGTGGTATTCCCAAGTAGTCTCCTAACCAAGTACTAACCAAGCCTGATCCTGCATAGCTTCTGAGATCGGACGAGATCAGGCGTATTCAGGTTGGTATGGCCGTAAGCCATGAAATGATATTAGGATAGACTTTTTCAAGTTCATGTAACTACAAAAACGTGGATGAACTAAATTAGCAATTCCATTTTATATTGTCCTTTATGTCATTACTGTGTTTACAAGAGTATGCTAAACTAGTAAAAAGCTTACAGCACCTGGTATTCCCAAGTAGTCTCCTAACCAAGTACTAACCAAGCCTGACCCTGCTTAGCTTCTGAGATCGGACGAGATCAGGCGTATTCAGGTATGTATGGCCGTAAGCCATAGAAAGACATTTGGATAGACTCTTTCATGTTCATGTAACTCAAAAAACGTGGCTGATATAAATTAGAAATTCTATTTTATATCGTCCTTTACATGATTACTGTGTTTACAAGAGTATGCTAAACTGGTAAAAAGCTTACAGCACCTGTTATTCCCAAGTAGTCTCCTAACCAAGTACTAACCAAGCCAGGCCCTGCTTAGCTTCTGAGATCGGACGAGATCAGGCGTATTCAGGTTGGTATGGCCGTAATCCATGGAATGACATTAGGATAAACTTTTTCAAGTTCATGTAACTCAAAAAACGTGGATGAAATAAATTAGCAATTCCATTTTATATTGTCCTTTATATCATTACTGTGTTTACAAGAGTATGCTAAACTGGTAAAATGCCTACAGCACCTGGTATTCCCAAGTAGTCTTCTAACCAAGTACTAACCAAGCCTGACCCTGCTTAGCTTCTGAGATCTGACGAGATCAGGCGTATTCAGGTTGGTATGGCCGTAAGCCGTAGAAAGACATTTGAATAGACTCTTTCATGTTCATGTAACTCAAAAAACATGGATGATATAAATTAGAAATTCCATTTTATATCGTCCTTTATATGATTAGTGTGTTTACAAGAGTATGCTAAACTGGTAAAAAGCTTACAGCACCTGGTATTCCCAAGTAGTCTCCTAACCAAGGACTAACCAAGCCTGACCCTGCTTAGCTTCTGAGATCAGATGAGATCAGGTGTATTCTCTAACGTTTGGCGCCGCCCTGAGTGGTCGCCTTTTAAGCAGCTCCCGTTGTCCGTGCATTAATTGTTGTTTTAGTTCGTTTTCTTTCGTCTATTTTCTTTAGTTTTATTTTTTATTTTGCTACAGTCGAACTATAACAGTTCAGGATTATGGATTTGATGGATTTTATCGCAGCTGAACGTCGACAGGAGTCGTCAACTGTTATTGTTTACAACAGAGCCCAGCTCCTGGATTTAGCCCACGCAGCGCTGCTGCTCCCCGGGGAAAAGTTTGATATTCCGGACGAATTGAAAAGACGACGCCGTGGATGCAGGGCGGGATTGAAATGTAAGGCAAAGCGGAGGAGGTTCAAGTACAAGCCGGCTATACCATCTATTATTATGGGCAATGTGAGGGCTCTACATAACAAGATGGATGAGTTGGCGGGACTTGTTCGTGGACAAAGGATTTATCGGGAAGCTAGCCTAATGTGTTTTACTGAGACTTGGCTGAACGATAACATCCCCATACAGAACGTCACTATCGACGGTTTCCAGACCATCACAGCGGACAGGGATCGCGTCTCTTCCGGTAAGAGTAAGGGTGGTGGGCTGGCTTTATTAGTTAACAACAGATGGTGTCATCCCAAACATATTACTCTTAAGGAAAAGTTTTGTAGCCCGGACATTGAACTGCTAGCCGTTAGCCTGAGACCCTACTATCTACCTAGGGAATTCACGGCGGCCATTGCTGTTATTGTTTACATCCCGCCCTCTGCTGACGCAAACGCAGCGTGTGACGTCATCCACTCTGTTATCGCGAGGTTACAGACAGCGCATCCCAGTGCTTTCCTTGCAATTTCGGGGGATTTTAACCATGCATCTCTCTCTTCAACGCTGCCCACGTTCAAACAGTTCGTGAAGTGCCCAACCAGGAATAATAAAACTCTGGACTTGTTATATGCTAATGTGAAGGATGCATACAACTCCACTGCACTCCCTCCCCTCGGTAGATCGGATCACAACCTTGTCCACCTCACCCCACTCTACAGGCCTATGGTCCAACAGCAGCCTGCAACCACCAGGACTATGAGGAGATGGTCCCCGGAGGCGAATGAGGCCCTACAGGACTGCTTTGAAACAACAGACTGGGATGTGTTCTGTGAGGCTCATGGGGAGGACATCGATGGACTCACTGACTGCATAACAGACTATATTAATTTTTGTGTAGACAACACTATACCCACCAGGAAGGTACGCTGTTTCCCAAACAATAAACCCTGGGTCACCAGCGACCTGAAGGCCCTGCTGAATGAGAAGAAGAGGGCCTTCAAGGAGAAGGACAAGGACAAATTGAAATGCGTCCAGAGGGAGCTGAAGTTGCGGATTGCTGAGGGGAAGAGAGTGTATAAGGAGAAGATGGAGGACAAGCTGAGGCAGAGCCAGGTGAGAGAGGTGTGGAAGGGTATGAGAAATATCACTGGCTTCAAAAAGTCAAACAGTGGGCAGACGGAGGGGACCCAGGACAGAGCCAATGAGCTGAACCAATTTTTTAACAGGTTCGATACTGGCCCTGTCCACCTCCCCTCCAGCTCCCCAGACCACACACCCTCACGGCTATCCCACCACCACCACCCCCACTTTGCTCACAGCACCTCTGCTGAGACAATCAGTGACCCCACCTCCGCCCCTGCCCCCCCTGGACTGATCCTCAACACCCCCCTTCCCCCCACCTCCCTACCTGGGCTGGCTTTCACCACCAACCAAGTGAAGAGAGAGCTGGAGAGACTACACCAGTGGAAAGCGGCGGGCCCTGATGGCATCAGCCCAAGGGTGCTGAGGGTCTGTGCTGACCAACTGTGTGGAATACTCCAGCGTCTTTTCAACCTTAGCCTGAGCCTAGAAAGGGTCCCTGTGCTGTGGAAAACATCCTGCCTCGTCCCAGTGCCCAAGAAGGCACACCCCACTGTCCTGAATGACTTCAGACCTGTAGCGCTAACATCCCACATCATGAAGACCCTGGAAAGGTTAGTCCTCGCTCACCTCAGACCCCTGGTGTGTTCATCAATGGACCCCCTGCAGTTTGCATACCAGCGCAACATCGGGGTGGATGATGCAATCATCTACCTTCTGCAGAGGGCCTACTCTCACCTGGACAACGCAGGTTGCACTGTGAGGGTCATGTTTTTTGACTTCTCCAGTGCCTTCAATACCATTCAGCCCCTGCTACTGGGTGAGAAGATGAGGAGGATGAAAGTGGAAGGACCCTTAGTCTCCTGGGTCACGGACTACCTGACCGGTAGGCCACAATTTGTGCGACTACAGAGCTGTGTGTCAGAACGGGCAGTTAGCAACACAGGGGCCCCCCAGGGTACGGTCCTGTCCCCCTTCCTGTTCACCCTCTACACCTCAGACTTCAGATATAACTCTGAAACATGCCACCTACAGAAGTTCTCGGATGACTCTGCTATTGTAGGGTGCATCAGGGGTGGGCAGGAGGAGGAGTACAGGAGCACAATCAGTGACTTTGTGTTGTGGTGTGAGCAGAACCACCTTCAGCTCAACATCAGCAAAACTAAGGAGATGGTGGTGGACTTCAGGAGAACCAAGGCACAACTGACTGCAGTCCCTATAAAGGGGATGGATGTGGAAATGGTTGAGTCATACAAGTTCTTGGGTGTCCATATGGACAACAGACTGGAATGGGCTGGTAACACCGGGGCCCTGTACAAAAAGGGCCAGAGCCGACTCTACTTTCTGAGGAGGCTCAGGTCCTTCAACGTGTGCAGTAAACTACTGCATACCTTCTACCAGTCTGTGGTGGCCAGTGCCATCTTTTTTGCAGTGGTGTGCTGGGGCGCCAACATAAAGGCTGGTGATGCTTCTCGGGTAAATAAGCTGATCAGGAAGGCTAGCTCTGTCCTGGGGATGAGCCTTGACACTCTAGAGGAGGTGGCGGAGAGACGGATCCTGGCCAAACTGCTGGCCATCATGGACAACGTCACCCACCCTCTGCACGCTATGGTTATGACGCAGAGGAGCTCTTTCAGTCACAGACTGATCCCACCACGGTGTGCCAGAGAGCGCTACAGGAGGTCCTTCCTGCCGGCGGCTATGAGACTATATAATGCCTCACCGGGGTGCCGTGCCGTCGGCAACATAGATCTGGAACTGTTGGGGTGCTAGGACCTAGTTTAACAATTATGCATCCATCCGTGAGTAACTCTGTTCCGTCAGCACTCATCCACTCAGGACCTACTTATTCATACAGGTCTGTATATACATACCCATGTACAGTTGTTATATTATATCACATGCAATATTGTAAGTAATTATTGGACCTAGGCATTCACTCGGGAATGCATATTAGTATCCTGCCAGTTGCACCTTTTCTCATTGCTTTTAGTATATCAAATGTGCAATAAGTGCAGTTGTCTGTAATTAAACCCTGCGCACTAAGGACTGTATTTTAAGGGAATTACTATTATTACCCCAATGATATCATACACACATTTAGCTATTAAAGTATCTCTTCCTGTCATTTACCTGTACAGTTTGTGTAAACATGCAAGTATTCACTTATCTGTAAATATAACTGTATACCTAACTGTACAGCTAATTTAACCATGCAAAATGTTCACCTACCTGTTCATTTACCCAGTCTGTCTATTAAGTAAACTATTATTACCCTCGCTCATATCATACGCATTAGCTACTGAAGTATTTCTCTGCCATCAACCTGTATAGTATAGTTAACCATCCAACATCCACCAATGTATAGTGTACATATTCAGCCAACCACTCATACTATGCAATGTCCTTTTATAGCTTTTTTTTGCACTCCAGATATCCTGTATTTCTATACTTTTTCATACTGCCGCTCTATGTATCATGTACCGTGTATCTGTCTTTTGTGTACTTTCGTTGTGGCATTTTGCACCTGCCCTGTGTTTTTGTTGTAGCTGCTTGATAATGAAATTTCCCCCCCGGGGGATCAATAAAGTACCTATCTATCTATCTATCTATCTATCTATCTATCTATCTATTCAGGTTGGTATGGCCCTAAGCCATGGAATGATATTAGGATAGACTTTTTCAAGTTCATGTAACTGTAAAAACGTGGATGAACTAAATTAGCAATTCCATTTTATATCGTCCTTTATATGATTACTGTGTTTACAAGAGTATGCTGAACTGGTAAAAAGCTTACAGCACCTGGCATTCCCAAGTAGTCTCCTAACCAAGTACTAACCAAGCCTGATCCTGCATAGCTTCTGAGATCGGACGAGATCAGGCGTATTCAGGTTGGTATGGCCGTAAGCCATGGAATGATATTAGGATAGACTTTTTCAAGTTCATGTAACTAAAAAAACGTGCATGAACTAAATTAGCAATTCCATTTTATATTGTCCTTTATATCATTACTGTGTTTACAAGAGTATGCTAAACTAGTAAAAAGCTTACAGCACCTGGTATTCCCAAGTAGTCTCCTAACCAAGTACTAACCAAGCCTGACCCTGCTTAGCTTCTGAGATCGGAGGAGATCAGGCGTATTCAGGTTGGTATGGCCGTAAGCCATGGAATGATATTAGGATAGACTTTTTCAAGTTCATTTAACTCAAAAAACGTGGCTGATATAAATTAGAAATTCTATTTTATATCGTCCTTTACATGATTACTGTGTTTACAAGAGTATGCTAAACTGGTAAAAAGCTTACAGCACCTGGTATTCCCAAGTAGTCTCCTAACCAAGTACTAACCAAGCCAGGCCCTGCTTAGCTTCTGAGATCGGACGAGATCAGGCGTATTCAGGTTGGTATGGCCGTAATCCATGGAATGACATTAGGATAAACTTTTTCAAGTTCATGCAACTAAAAAAACGTGGATGAACTAAATTAGCAATTCCATTTTATATCGTCCTTTATATGATTACTGTGTTTACAAGAGTATGCTAAACTGGGAAAAAGCTTACAGCACGTGGTATTCCCAATTAGTCTCCTAACCAAGTACTAACCAAGCCTGACCTTGCTTAGCTTCTGAGATCGGACAAGATCAGGCGTATTCAGGTTGGTATGGCCGTAGGCCATGGAATGATATTAGGATAGACTTTTTCAAGTTCATGTAACTCAAAAAACGTGGATGGAATAAATTAGCAATTCCATTTTATATTGTCCTTTATATCATTACTGTGTTTACAAGAGTATGCTAAACTGGTAAAATGCCTACAGCACCTGGTATTCCCAAGTAGTCTTCTAACCAAGTACTAACCAAGCCTGACCCTGCTTAGCTTCTGAGATCTGACGAGATCAGGCGTATTCAGGTTGGTATGGCCGTAAGCCGTAGAAAGACATTTGAATAGACTCTTTCATGTTCATGTAACTCAAAAAACATGGATGATATAAATTAGAAATTCCATTTTATATCGTCCTTTATATGATTAGTGTGTTTACAAGAGTATGCTAAACTGGTAAAAAGCTTACAGCACCTGGTATTCCCAAGTAGTCTCCTAACCAAGGACTAACCAAGCCTGACCCTGCTTAGCTTCTGAGATCAGACGAGATCAGGTGTATTCAGGTTGGTATGGCCCTAAGCCATGGAATGATATTAGGATAGACTTTTTCAAGTTCATGTAACTGTAAAAACGTGGATGAACTAAATTAGCAATTCCATTTTATATCGTCCTTTATATGATTACTGTGTTTACAAGAGTATGCTGAACTGGTAAAAAGCTTACAGCACCTGGCATTCCCAAGTAGTCTCCTAACCAAGTACTAACCAAGCCTGATCCTGCATAGCTTCTGAGATCGGACGAGATCAGGCGTATTCAGGTTGGTATGGCCGTAAGCCATGGAATGATATTAGGATAGACTTTTTCAAGTTCATGTAACTCAAAAAACGTGGATGAAATAAATTAGCAATTCCATTTTATATTGTCCTTTATATCATTACTGTGTTTACAAGAGTATGCTAAACTAGTAAAAAGCTTACAGCACCTGGTATTCCCAAGTAGTCTCCTAACCAAGTACTAACCAAGCCTGACCCTGCTTAGCTTCTGAGATCGGAGGAGATCAGGCGTATTCAGGTTGGTATGGCCGTAAGCCATGGAATGATATTAGGATAGACTTTTTCAAGTTCATTTAACTCAAAAAACGTGGATGAACTAAATTAGCAATTCCATTTTATATTGTCCTTTATATAATTACTGTGTTTACAAGAGTATGCTAAATTGGTAAAAAGAATACATCACCTGGTATTCCCAAGTAGTCTCCTAACCAAGTACTAACCAAACCTGACCCTGCTTAGCTTCTGAGATCCGACGAGATCAGGCGTATTCAGGTTGGTATGGCCGTAAGCCACGGAATGATATTAGGATAGACTTTTTCAAGTTCATGTAACTAAAAAAATGTGGACGAACTAAATTAGCAATTCCATTTTATATCGTCCTTTATATGATTACTGTGTTTACAAGAGTATGCTAAACTGTTAAAAAGCTTACAGCACCTGGTATTCCCAAGTAGTCTCCTAACCAAGTACTAACCAAGCCTGATCCTGCATAGCTTCTGAGATCGGACGAGATCAGGCGTATTCAGGTTGGTATGGCCGTAAGCCGTGGAATGATATTAGGATAGACTTTTTCAAGTTCATGTAACTACAAAAACGTGGATGAACTAAATTAGCAATTCCATTTTATATTGTCCTTTATATCATTACTGTGTTTACAAGAGTATGCTAAACTAGTAAAAAGCTTACAGCACCTGGTATTCCCAAGTAGTCTCCTAACCAAGTACTAACCAAGCCTGACCCTGCTTAGCTTCTGAGATCGGACGAGATCAGGCGTATTCAGGTATGTATGGCCGTAAGCCATAGAAAGACATTTGGATAGACTCTTTCATGTTCATGTAACTCAAAAAACGTGGCTGATATAAATTAGAAATTCTATTTTATATCGTCCTTTACATGATTACTGTGTTTACAAGAGTATGCTAAACTGGTAAAAAGCTTACAGCACCTGGTATTCCCAAGTAGTCTCCTAACCAAGTACTAACCAAGCCAGGCCCTGCTTAGCTTCTGAGATCGGGCGTATTCAGGTTGGTATGGCCGTAATCCATGGAATGACATTAGGATAAACTTTTTCAAGTTCATGCAACTAAAAAAACGTGGATGAACTAAATTAGCAATTCCATTTTATATCGTCCTATATATGATTACTGTGTTTACAAGAGTATGCTAAACTGGGAAAAAGCTTACAGCACGTGGTATTCCCAAGTAGTCTCCTAACCAAGTACTAACCAAGCCTGACCTTGCTTAGCTTCTGAGATCGGACAAGATCAGGCGTATTCAGGTTGGTATGGCCGTAGGCCATGGAATGATATTAGGATAGACTTTTTCAAGTTCATGTAACTCAAAAAACGTGGATGAAATAAATTAGCAATTCCATTTTATATTGTCCTTTATATCATTACTGTGTTTACAAGAGTATGCTAAACTGGTAAAATGCCTACAGCACCTGGTATTCCCAAGTAGTCTTCTAACCAAGTACTAACCAAGCCTGACCCTGCTTAGCTTCTGAGATCTGACGAGATCAGGCGTATTCAGGTTGGTATGGCCGTAAGCCGTAGAAAGACATTTGAATAGACTCTTTCATGTTCATGTAACTCAAAAAACATGGATGATATAAATTAGAAATTCCATTTTATATCGTCCTTTATATGATTAGTGTGTTTACAAGAGTATGCTAAACTGGTAAAAAGCTTACAGCACCTGGTATTCCCAAGTAGTCTCCTAACCAAGGACTAACCAAGCCTGACCCTGCTTAGCTTCTGAGATCAGACGAGATCAGGTGTATTCAGGTTGGTATGGCCCTAAGCCATGGAATGATATTAGGATAGACTTTTTCAAGTTCATGTAACTGTAAAAACGTGGATGAACTAAATTAGCAATTCCATTTTATATCGTCCTTTATATGATTACTGTGTTTACAAGAGTATGCTGAACTGGTAAAAAGCTTACAGCACCTGGCATTCCCAAGTAGTCTCCTAACCAAGTACTAACCAAGCCTGATCCTGCATAGCTTCTGAGATCGGACGAGATCAGGCGTATTCAGGTTGGTATGGCCGTAAGCCATGGAATGATATTAGGATAGACTTTTTCAAGTTCATGTAACTCAAAAAACGTGGATGAAATAAATTAGCAATTCCATTTTATATTGTCCTTTATATCATTACTGTGTTTACAAGAGTATGCTAAACTGGTAAAATGCCTACAGCACCTGGTATTCCCAAGTAGTCTTCTAACCAAGTACTAACCAAGCCTGACCCTGCTTAGCTTCCGAGATCTGACGAGATCAGGCGTATTCAGGTTGGTATGGCCGTAAGCCGTAGCAAGACATTTGAATAGACTCTTTCATGTTCATGTAACTCAAAAAACATGGATGATATAAATTAGAAATTCCATTTTATATCGTCCTTTATATGATTAGTGTGTTTACAAGAGTATGCTAAACTGGTAAAAAGCTTACAGCACCTGGTATTCCCAAGTAGTCTCCTAACCAAGGACTAACCAAGCCTGACCCTGCTTAGCTTCTGAGATCAGACGAGATCAGGTGTATTCAGGTTGGTATGGCCCTAAGCCATGGAATGATATTAGGATAGACTTTTTCAAGTTCATGTAACTGTAAAAACGTGGATGAACTAAATTAGCAATTCCATTTTATATTGTCCTTTATATGATTACTGTGTTTACAAGAGTATGCTGAACTGGTAAAAAGCTTACAGCACCTGGCATTCCCAAGTAGTCTCCTAACCAAGTACTAACCAAGCCTGCTCCTGCATAGCTTCTGAGATCGGACGAGATCAGGCGTATTCAGGTTGGTATGGCCGTAAGCCATGGAATGATATTAGGATAGACTTTTTCAAGTTCATGTAACAAAAAAAACGTGCATGAACTAAATTAGCAATTCCATTTTATATTGTCCTTTATATCATTACTGTGTTTACAAGAGTATGCTAAACTAGTAAAAAGCTTACAGCACCTGGTATTCCAAGTGGTCTCCTAACCAAGGACTAACCAAGCCTGACCCTGCTTAGCTTCTGAGATCGGACGAGATCAGGCTTATTCAGGTATGTATGGCCGTAAGCCATAGAAAGACATTTGGATAGACTCTTTCATGTTCATGTAACTCAAAAAACGTGGCTGATATAAATTAGAAATTCTATTTTATATCGTCCTTTATATGATTACTGTGTTTACAAGAGTATGCTAAACTGGTAAAAAGCTTACAGCACCTGGTATTCCCCTAACCAAGTACTAACCAAGCCTGACCCTGCTTAGCTTCTGAGATCGGAGGAGATCAGGCGTATTCAGGTTGGTATGGCCGTAAGCCGTGGAATGATATTAGGATAGACTTTTTCAAGTTCATGTAACTACAAAAACGTGGATGAACTAAATTAGCAATTCCATTTTATATTGTCCTTTATATCATTACTGTGTTTACAAGAGTATGCTAAACTAGTAAAAAGCTTACAGCACCTGGTATTCCCAAGTAGTCTCCTAACCAAGTACTAACCAAGCCTGACCCTGCTTAGCTTCTGAGATCGGACGAGATCAGGCGTATTCAGGTATGTATGGCCGTAAGCCATAGAAAGACATTTGGATAGACTCTTTCATGTTCATGTAACTCAAAAAACGTGGCTGATATAAATTAGAAATTCTATTTTATATCGTCCTTTACATGATTACTGTGTTTACAAGAGTATGCTAAACTGGTAAAAAGCTTACAGCACCTGGTATTCCCAAGTAGTCTCCTAACCAAGTACTAACCAAGCCAGGCCCTGCTTAGCTTCTGAGATCGGGCGTATTCAGGTTGGTATGGCCGTAATCCATGGAATGACATTAGGATAAACTTTTTCAAGTTCATGCAACTAAAAAAACGTGGATGAACTAAATTAGCAATTCCATTTTATATCGTCCTATATATGATTACTGTGTTTACAAGAGTATGCTAAACTGGGAAAAAGCTTACAGCACGTGGTATTCCCAAGTAGTCTCCTAACCAAGTACTAACCAAGCCTGACCTTGCTTAGCTTCTGAGATCGGACAAGATCAGGCGTATTCAGGTTGGTATGGCCGTAGGCCATGGAATGATATTAGGATAGACTTTTTCAAGTTCATGTAACTCAAAAAACGTGGATGAAATAAATTAGCAATTCCATTTTATATTGTCCTTTATATCATTACTGTGTTTACAAGAGTATGCTAAACTGGTAAAATGCCTACAGCACCTGGTATTCCCAAGTAGTCTTCTAACCAAGTACTAACCAAGCCTGACCCTGCTTAGCTTCTGAGATCTGACGAGATCAGGCGTATTCAGGTTGGTATGGCCGTAAGCCGTAGAAAGACATTTGAATAGACTCTTTCATGTTCATGTAACTCAAAAAACATGGATGATATAAATTAGAAATTCCATTTTATATCGTCCTTTATATGATTAGTGTGTTTACAAGAGTATGCTAAACTGGTAAAAAGCTTACAGCACCTGGTATTCCCAAGTAGTCTCCTAACCAAGGACTAACCAAGCCTGACCCTGCTTAGCTTCTGAGATCAGACGAGATCAGGTGTATTCAGGTTGGTATGGCCCTAAGCCATGGAATGATATTAGGATAGACTTTTTCAAGTTCATGTAACTGTAAAAACGTGGATGAACTAAATTAGCAATTCCATTTTATATCGTCCTTTATATGATTACTGTGTTTACAAGAGTATGCTGAACTGGTAAAAAGCTTACAGCACCTGGCATTCCCAAGTAGTCTCCTAACCAAGTACTAACCAAGCCTGATCCTGCATAGCTTCTGAGATCGGACGAGATCAGGCGTATTCAGGTTGGTATGGCCGTAAGCCATGGAATGATATTAGGATAGACTTTTTCAAGTTCATGTAACTCAAAAAACGTGGATGAAATAAATTAGCAATTCCATTTTATATTGTCCTTTATATCATTACTGTGTTTACAAGAGTATGCTAAACTGGTAAAATGCCTACAGCACCTGGTATTCCCAAGTAGTCTTCTAACCAAGTACTAACCAAGCCTGACCCTGCTTAGCTTCCGAGATCTGACGAGATCAGGCGTATTCAGGTTGGTATGGCCGTAAGCCGTAGCAAGACATTTGAATAGACTCTTTCATGTTCATGTAACTCAAAAAACATGGATGATATAAATTAGAAATTCCATTTTATATCGTCCTTTATATGATTAGTGTGTTTACAAGAGTATGCTAAACTGGTAAAAAGCTTACAGCACCTGGTATTCCCAAGTAGTCTCCTAACCAAGGACTAACCAAGCCTGACCCTGCTTAGCTTCTGAGATCAGACGAGATCAGGTGTATTCAGGTTGGTATGGCCCTAAGCCATGGAATGATATTAGGATAGACTTTTTCAAGTTCATGTAACTGTAAAAACGTGGATGAACTAAATTAGCAATTCCATTTTATATTGTCCTTTATATGATTACTGTGTTTACAAGAGTATGCTGAACTGGTAAAAAGCTTACAGCACCTGGCATTCCCAAGTAGTCTCCTAACCAAGTACTAACCAAGCCTGCTCCTGCATAGCTTCTGAGATCGGACGAGATCAGGCGTATTCAGGTTGGTATGGCCGTAAGCCATGGAATGATATTAGGATAGACTTTTTCAAGTTCATGTAACAAAAAAAACGTGCATGAACTAAATTAGCAATTCCATTTTATATTGTCCTTTATATCATTACTGTGTTTACAAGAGTATGCTAAACTAGTAAAAAGCTTACAGCACCTGGTATTCCAAGTGGTCTCCTAACCAAGGACTAACCAAGCCTGACCCTGCTTAGCTTCTGAGATCGGACGAGATCAGGCTTATTCAGGTATGTATGGCCGTAAGCCATAGAAAGACATTTGGATAGACTCTTTCATGTTCATGTAACTCAAAAAACGTGGCTGATATAAATTAGAAATTCTATTTTATATCGTCCTTTATATGATTACTGTGTTTACAAGAGTATGCTAAACTGGTAAAAAGCTTACAGCACCTGGTATTCCCCTAACCAAGTACTAACCAAGCCTGACCCTGCTTAGCTTCTGAGATCGGAGGAGATCAGGCGTATTCAGGTTGGTATGGCCGTAAGCCATGGAATGATATTAGGATAGACTTTTTCAAGTTCATGTAACTCAAAAAACGTGGATGAACTAAATTAGCAATTCCATTTTATATTGTCCTTTATATAATTACTGTGTTTACAAGAGTATGCTAAATTGGTAAAAAGAATACAGCACCTGGTATTCCCAAGTAGTCTCCTAACCAAGTACTAACCAAGCCTGACCCTGCTTAGCTTCTGAGATCGGACGAGATCAGGCGTATTCAGGTTGGTATGGCCGTAAGCCATGGAATGATAATAGGATAGACTTTTTCAAGTTCATGTAACTCAAAAAACGTGGATGAACTAAATTAGCAATTCCATTTTATATTGTCCTTTATATAATTACTGTGTTTACAAGAGTATGCTAAATTGGTAAAAAGAAAACAGCACCTGGTATTCCCAAGTAGTCTCCTAACCAAGTACTAACCAAGCCTGATCCTGCATAGCTTCTGAGATCGGACGAAATCAGGCGTATTCAGGTTGGTATGGCCGTAAGCCATGGAATGATATTAGGATAGACTTTTTCAAGTTCATGTAACTACAAAAACGTGGATGAACTAAATTAGCAATTCCATTTTATATTGTCCTTTATATCATTACTGTGTTTACAAGTGTATGCTAAACTAGTAAAAAGCTTACAGCACCTGGTATTCCCAAGTAGTCTCCTAACCAAGTACTAACCAAGCCTGACCCTGCTTAGCTTCTGAGATCGGACGAGATCAGGCGTATTCAGGTATGTATGGCCGTAAGCCATAGAAAGACATTTGGATAGACTCTTTCATGTTCATGTAACTCAAAAAACGTGGCTGATATAAATTAGAAAATCTATTTTATATCGTCCTTTACATGATTACTGTGTTTACAAGAGTATGCTAAACTGGTAAAAAGCTTACAGCACCTGGTATTCCCAAGTAGTCTCCTAACCAAGTACTAACCAAGCCAGGCCCTGCTTAGCTTCTGAGATCGGACGAGATCAGGCGTATTCAGGTTGGTATGGCCGTAATCCATGGAATGACATTAGGATATACTTTTTCAAGTTCATGTAACTAAAAAAACGTGGATGAACTAAATTAGCAATTCCATTTTATATCGTCCTTTATATGATTACTGTGTTTACAAGAGTATGCTAAACTGGGAAAAAGCTTACAGCACGTGGTATTCCCAAGTAGTCTCCTAACCAAGTACTAACCAAGCCTGACCCTGCTTAGCTTCTGAGATCGGACAAGATCAGGCGTATTCAGGTTGGTATGGCCGTAAGCCGTAGAAAGACATTTGAATAGACTCTTTCATGTTCATGTAACTCAAAAAACATGAATGATATAAATTAGAAATTCCATTTTATATCGTCCTTTATATGATTAGTGTGTTTACAAGAGTATGCTAAACTGGTAAAAAGCTTACAGCACCTGGTATTCCCAAGTAGTCTCCTAACCAAGGACTAACCAAGCCTGACCCTGCTTAGCTTCTGAGATCAGACGAGATCAGGTGTATTCAGGTTGGTATGGCCCTAAGCCATGGAATGATATTAGGATAGACTTTTTCAAGATCATGTAACTGTAAAAACGTGGATGAACTAAATTAGCAATTCCATTTTATATCGTCCTTTATATGATTACTGTGTTTACAAGAGTATGCTGAACTGGTAAAAAGCTTACAGCACCTGGCATTCCCAAGTAGTCTCCTAACCAAGTACTAACCAAGCCTGATCCTGCATAGCTTCTGAGATCGGACGAGATCAGGCGTATTCAGGTTGGTATGGCCGTAAGCCATGGAATGATATTAGGATAGACTTTTTCCAGTTCATGTAACTAAAAAAACGTGGATGAACTAAATTAGCAATTCCATTTTATATTGTCCTTTATATCATTACTGTGTTTA
Organism: Thymallus thymallus; assembly: GCA_023634145.1. Classification (NCBI taxonomy): domain Eukaryota; kingdom Metazoa; phylum Chordata; class Actinopteri; order Salmoniformes; family Salmonidae; genus Thymallus; species Thymallus thymallus. The sequence continues at coordinate 1,731,099 of JAKYLM010000048.1, forward strand.
CAAGAGTATGCTAACCTAGTAAAAAGCTTACAGCACCTGGTATTCCCAAGTAGTCTCCTAACCAAGTACTAACCAAGCCTGACCCTGCTTAGCTTCTGAGATCGGACGAGATCAGGCTTATTCAGGTATGTATGGCCGTAAGCCATAGAAAGACATTTGGATAGACTCTTTCATGTTCATGTAACTCAAAAAACGTGGCTGATATAAATTAGAAATTCTATTTTATATCGTCCTTTATATGATTACTGTGTTTACAAGAGTATGCTAAACTGGTAAAAAGCTTACAGCACCTGGTATTCCCCTAACCAAGTACTAACCAAGCCTGACCCTGCTTAGCTTCTGAGATCGGAGGAGATCAGGCGTATTCAGGTTGGTATGGCCGTAAGCCATGGAATGATAATAGGATAGACTTTTTCAAGTTCATGTAACTCAAAAAACGTGGATGAACTAAATTAGCAATTCCATTTTATATTGTCCTTTATATAATTACTGTGTTTACAAGAGTATGCTAAATTGGTAAAAAGAAAACAGCACCTGGTATTCCCAAGTAGTCTCCTAACCAAGTACTAACCAAGCCTGATCCTGCATAGCTTCTGAGATCGGACGAAATCAGGCGTATTCAGGTTGGTATGGCCGTAAGCCATGGAATGATATTAGGATAGACTTTTTCAAGTTCATGTAACTACAAAAACGTGGATGAACTAAATTAGCAATTCCATTTTATATTGTCCTTTATATCATTACTGTGTTTACAAGAGTATGCTAAACTAGTAAAAAGCTTACAGCACCTGGTATTCCCAAGTAGTCTCCTAACCAAGTCTGGCCCTGCTTAGCTTCTGAGATAGGACGAGATCAGGTGTATTCAGGTTGGTATGGTCGTAAGCCATGGAACGATATTAGGATAGACCTTTTCAAGTTCATGTAACTAAAAAAACGTGGATGAACTAAATTAGCAATTCCATTTTATATCGTCCTTTATATGATTACAAGAGTATGCTAAACTGGTAAAAACCTTACAGCACCTGGTATTCCCAAGTAGTCTCCTAACCAAGTACTAACCAAGCCTGACCCTAATTAGCTTCTGAGATCGGACGAGATCAGGCATATTCAGGTTGGTATGGCCGTAAGCCGTGGAATGATATTAGGATAGACTTTTTCAAGTTCATGTAACTCAAAAAACGTGGATGAACTAAATTAGCAATTCCATTTTATATTGTCCTTTATATCATTACTGTGTTTACAAGAGTATGCTGAACTGGTAAAAAGCTTACAGCACCTGGCATTCCCAAGTAGTCTCCTAACCAAGTACTAACCAAGCCTGATCCTGCATAGCTTCTGAGATCGGACGAGATCAGGCGTATTCAGGTTGGTATGGCCGTAAGCCATGGAATGATATTAGGATAGACTTTTTCAAGTTCATGTAACTAAAAAAACGTGGATGAACTAAATTAGCAATTCCATTTTATATTGTCCTTTATATCATTACTGTGTTTACAAGAGTATGCTAACCTAGTAAAAAGCTTACAGCACCTGGTATTCCCAAGTAGTCTCCTAACCAAGTACTAACCAAGCCTGACCCTGCTTAGCTTCTGAGATCGGACGAGATCAGGCTTATTCAGGTATGTATGGCCGTAAGCCATAGAAAGACATTTGGATAGACTCTTTCATGTTCATGTAACTCAAAAAACGTGGCTGATATAAATTAGAAATTCTATTTTATATCGTCCTTTATATGATTACTGTGTTTACAAGAGTATGCTAAACTGGTAAAAAGCTTACAGCACCTGGTATTCCCCTAACCAAGTACTAACCAAGCCTGACCCTGCTTAGCTTCTGAGATCGGAGGAGATCAGGCATATTCAGGTTGGTATGGCCGTAAGCCATGGAATGATAATAGGATAGACTTTTTCAAGTTCATGTAACTCAAAAAACGTGGATGAACTAAATTAGCAATTCCATTTTATATTGTCCTTTATATAATTACTGTGTTTACAAGAGTATGCTAAATTGGTAAAAAGAAAACAGCACCTGGTATTCCCAAGTAGTCTCCTAACCAAGTACTAACCAAGCCTGATCCTGCATAGCTTCTGAGATCGGACGAAATCAGGCGTATTCAGGTTGGTATGGCCGTAAGCCATGGAATGATATTAGGATAGACTTTTTCAAGTTCATGTAACTACAAAAACGTGGATGAACTAAATTAGCAATTCCATTTTATATTGTCCTTTATATAATTACTGTGTTTACAAGAGTATGCTAAACTAGTAAAAAGCTTATAGCACCTGGTATTCCCAAGTAGTCTCCTAACCAAGTCTGGCCCTGCTTAGCTTCTGAGATAGGACGAGATCAGGTGTATTCAGGTTGGTATGGTCGTAAGCCATGGAACGATATTAGGATAGACCTTTTCAAGTTCATGTAACTAAAAAAACGTGGATGAACTAAATTAGCAATTCCATTTTATATCGTCCTTTATATGATTACAAGAGTATGCTAAACTGGTAAAAACCTTACAGCACCTGGTATTCCCAAGTAGTCTCCTAACCAAGTCTGGCCCTGCTTAGCTTCTGAGATCGGACGAGATCAGGCGTATTATGGTAGGTATGGCCGTAAACCGTAGAAAGACATTTGGATAGACTCTTTCATGTTCATGTAACTCAAAAAACGTGGATGTTATATATTAGAAATTCCATTTTATATCGTCCTTTATATAATTACTGTGTTTACAAGAGTATGCTAAACTGGTAAAAAGCTTACAGCACCTGGTATTCCCAAGTAGTCTCCTAACCAAGTACTAACCAAGCCTGACGCTGCTTAGCTTCTGAGATCGGACGAGATCAGGCGTTTTCAGGTTGGTATGGCCATAAGTCATGGAATAATATTAGGATAGACTTTTTCATGTTCAAGTAACTCAAAAAACGAGGATGAACAAAACTAGCAATTCCATTTTATATTGTCCTTTATATCATTACTGTGTATACAAGAGTATGCTAAATGGGCAAAAAGCTTACAGCACCTGGTATTCCCAAGAAGTCTCCTAACCAAGTACTAACCAAGCCTGACCCTGCTTAGCTTCTGAGATCGGACGAGATCAGTCGTTTTCGGGTTGCTATGGCCATAAGCCATGGAATAATATTAGGATAGACTTTTTCATGTTAATGTAACTCAAAAAATGTGGATGAACTAAATTAGCAATTCCATTTTATAACGTCCTTTATATGATTACTGTGTTTACAAGAGTATGCTAAACTGGTAAAAATCTTACAGGACCTGGTATTCCCAAGTAGTCTCCTGACCAAGTACTAACCAAGCCTGGCCCTGCTTAGCTTCTGAGATCGGACGAGATCAGTCGTTTTCGGGTTGCTATGGCCATAAGCCATGGAATAATATTAGGATAGACTTTTTCATGTTCATGTAACTCAAAAAATGTGGATGATATAAATTAGAAATTCCATTTTATATCGTCCTTTATATGATTACTGTGTTTACAAGAGTATGCTAAACTGGTAAAAAGCTTACAGCACCTGGTATTCCCCTAACCAAGTACTAACCAAGCCTGACCCTGCTTAGCTTCTGAGATCGGGCGTATTCAGGTTGGTATGGCCGTAAGCCATGGAATGAAATTAGGATAGACTTTTTCAAGTTCATGCAACTCAAAAAACGTGGATGAACTAAATTAGCAATTCCATTTTATATCGTCCTTTATATGATTACTGTGTTTAAAAGAGTATGCTAAACTGGTAAAAAGCTTACAGCACCTGGTATTCCCAAGTAGTCTCCTAACCAAGTCTGGCCCTGCTTAGCTTCTGAGATCGGACGAGATCAGGCGTATTCAGGTATGTATGGCCGTAAACCGAAGAAAGACATTTGGATAGACTCTTTCATGTTCATGTAACTCAAAAAACGTGTATGATATAAATTAGAAATTCCATTTTATATCGTCCTTTATATGATTACTGTGTTTACAAGAGTATGCTAAACTGGTAAAAAGCTTACAGCACCTGGTATTCCCAAGTAGTCTCCTAACCAAGTACTAACCAAGCATGACCCTGCTTAGCTTCTGAGATCGGACGAGATCAGGCGTAGTCAGGTTGGTATGGCCGTAAGCCATGGAATGATATTAGGATAGACTTTTTCAAGTTCATGTAACTAAAAAAACGTGGATGAACTAAATTAGCAATTCCATTTTATATCGTCCTTTATATGATTACTGTGTTTACAAGAGTATGCTAAACTGGGAAAAAGCTTACAGCACGTGGTATTCCCAAGTAGTCTCCTAACCAAGTACTAACCAAGCCTGACCTTGCTTAGCTTCTGAGATCGGACAAGATCAGGCGTATTCAGGTTGGTATGGCCGTAGGCCATGGAATGATATTAGGATAGACTTTTTCATGTTCATGTAACTCAAAAAACGAGGATGAACAAAACTAGCAATTCCATTTTATATTGTCCTTTATATCATTACTGTGTATACAAGAGTATGCTAAATGGGCAAAAAGCTTACAGCACCTGGTATTCCCAGAAGTCTCCTAACCAAGTACTAACCAAGCCTGACCCTGCTTAGCTTCTGAGATCGGACGAGATCAGTCGTTTTCGGGTTGCTATGGCCATAAGCCATGGAATAATATTAGGATAGACTTTTTCATGTTCATGTAACTCAAAAAATGTGGATGAACTAAATTAGCAATTCCATTTTATAACGTCCTTTATATGATTACTGTGTTTACAAGAGTATGCTAAACTGGTAAAAATCTTACAGTACCTGGTATTCCCAAGTAGTCTCCTGACCAAGTACTAACCAAGCCTGGCCCTGCTTAGCTTCTGAGATCGGACGAGATCAAGCGTGTTCAGGTAGGTATGGCTGTAAGCCATAGAATGACATTTGGATAGACTCTTTCATGATCATGTAACTCAAAAAACGTGGATGATATAAATTAGAAATTCCATTTTATATCGTCCTTTATATGATTACTGTGTTTACAAGAGTATGCTAAACTGGTAAAAAGCTTACAGCACCTGGTATTCACCTAACCAAGTACTAACCAAGCCTGACCCTGCTTAGCTTCTGAGATCGGGCGTATTCAGGTTGGTATGGCCGTAAGCCATGGAATGAAATTAGGATAGACTTTTTCAAGTTCATGCAACTCAAAAAACGTGGATGAACTAAATTAGCAATTCCATTTTATATCGTCCTTTATATGATTACTGTGTTTAAAAGAGTATGCTAAACTGGTAAAAAGCTTACAGCACCTGGTATTCCCAAGTAGTCTCCTAACCAAGTCTGGACCTGCTTAGCTTCTGAGATCGGACGAGATCAGGCGTATTCAGGTATGTATGGCCGTAAACCGAAGAAAGACATTTGGATAGACTCTTTCATGTTCATGTAACTCAAAAAACGTGTATGATATAAATTAGAAATTCCATTTTATATCGTCCTTTATATGATTACTGTGTTTACAAGAGTATGCTAAACTGGTAAAAAGCTTACAGCACCTGGTATTCCCAAGTAGTCTCCTAACCAAGTACTAACCAAGCATGACGCTGCTTAGCTTCTGAGATCGGACGAGATCAGGCGTAGTCAGGTTGGTATGGCCGTAAGCCATGGAATGATATTAGGATAGACTTTTTCAAGTTCATGTAACTAAAAAAACGTGGATGAACTAAATTAGCAATTCCATTTTATATCGTCCTTTATATGATTACTGTGTTTACAAGAGTATGCTAAACTGGTAAAAAGCTTACAGCACCTGGTATTCCCAAGTAGTCTCCTAACCAAGTACTAACCAAGCCTGACCCTGCTTAGCTTCTGAGATCTGACGAGATCAGGCGTATTCAGGTTGGTATGGCCGTAAGCCATGGAATGATATTAGGATAGACTTTTTCAAGTTCATGTAACTCAAAAAACGTGAATGAACTAAATTAGCAATTCCATTTTATATCGTCCTTTATATGATTACTGTGTTTAAAAGAGTATGCTAAACTGATAAAAAGCTTACAGCACCTGGTATTCCCAAGTAGTCTCCTAACCAAGTCTGGCCCTGCTTAGCTTATGAGATCAGACGAGATCAGGCGTATTCAGATAGGTATGGCCGTAAACCGTAGAAAGACATTTGGATAGACTCTTTCATGTTCATGTAACTCAAAAAACGTGGATGATATAAATTAGAAATTCCATTTTATATCGTCCTTTATATGATTACAAGAGTATGCTAAACTGGTAAAAAGCTTACAGCACCTGGTATTCCCAAGTAGTCTCCTAACCAAGTACTAACCAAGCTTGACCCTGCTTAGCTACTGAGATCGGACGAGATCAGGCGTATTCAGGATGGTATGGCCGTAAGCCAGGAAATGATGTTAGGATAGACTTTTTCAAGTTCATGTAACTCAAAAAACGTGGATGAACTAAATTAGCAATTCCATTTTATATCGTCCTTTATATGATTACTGTGTTTACAAGAGTATGCTAAACTGGTAAAAAGCTTACAGCACCTGGTATTCCCAAGTAGTCTCCTAACCAAGTACTAACCAAGCCTGACCCTGCTTAGCTTCTGAGATCGGACGAGATCAGGCGTATTCAGGTTGGTATGGCTGTAAACCATGGAACGATATTAAGATAGACTTTTTCAAGTTCATGTAACTCAAAAAACGTGGATGAAGTAAATTAGCAATTCCATTTTATATCGTCCTTTATATCATTACTGTGTTTACAAGAGTATGCTAAATGGGCAAAAAGCTTACAGCACCTGGTATTCCCAAGTAGTCTCCTAACCAAGTACTAACCAAGCCTGACCCTGCTTAGCTTCTGAGATGGGACGAGATCAGGCGTTTTCAGGTTGGTATGGCCATAAGCCATGGAATAATATTAGGATAGACTTTTTCATGTTCATGTAACTCAAGAAACGTGGATGAACTAAATTAGCAATTCCATTTTATATTGTCCATTATATCATTACTGTGTTTACAAGAGTATGCTAAACTGGTAAAAAGCTTACAGCACCTGGTATTCCCAAGTAGTCTCCTAACCAAGTACTAACCAAGCCTGACCCTGCTTAGCTTCTGAGATGGGACGAGATCAGGCGTTTTCAGGTTGGTATGGCCATAAGCCATGGAATAATATTAGGATAGACTTTTTCATGTTCATGTAACTCAAGAAACGTGGATGAACTAAATTAGCAATTCCATTTTATATCGTCCTTTATATGATTACTGTGTTTACAAGAGTATGCTAAAAAGTTTACGGCACCTGGTATTCCCAAGTAGTCTCCTGACCAAGTACTAACCAAGCCTGGCCCTGCATAGCTTCTGAGATCGGACGAGATCAGGCGTATTCAGGTAGGTATGGCCATAAGCCGTAGAAAGACATTTGGATAGACTCTTTCATGTTCATGTAACTCAAAAAACGTGGATGAACTAAATTAGCAATTCCATTTTATATCGTCCTTTATATGATTACTGTGTTTACAAGAGTATGCTAAACTGGTAAAAAGCTTACAGCACCTGGTATTCCCAAGTAGTCTCCTAAACAAGTACTAACCAAGCCTGACCCTGCTTAGCTTCTGAGATCAGACGAGATCAGGCGTATTCAGGTTGGTATGGCCGTAAACCTTGGAATAATATTAGGATAGACTTTTTCAAGTTCATGTAACTCAAAAAACGTGGATGAACTAAATTAGCAATTCCATTTTATATTGTCCTTTATATCATTACTGTGTTTACAAGAGTATGCTAAATGTGCAAAAAGCTTACAGCACCTGGTATTCCCAAGTAGTCTCCTAACCAAGTGTGACGCTGCTTAGCTTCTGAGATCGGACGAGATCAGGCGTTTTCAGGTTGGTATGGCCATAAGCCATGGAATAATATTAGGATAGACTTTTTCATGTTCATGTAACTCAAAAAACGTGGATGAACTAAATTAGCAATTCCATTTTATATTGTCCTTTATATCATTACTGTGTATACAAGTGTATGCTGATTGGGTAAAAAGCTTACAGCACATGGTATTCCCAAGTAGTCTCCCAACTAAGTACTAAACAAGCCAGACTCTGCTTAGCTTCTGAGATCGGACGAGATCAGGCATATTCAGGTTGGTATGGCCGTAAGCCATGGAGTGATATTAGGATAGACTTTTTCATGTTCATGTAACTCAAAAAACGTAGATAAACTAAATTAGCAATTCCATTTTATATCGTCCTTTATATGATTACTGTGTTTACAAGAGTATGCTAAACTAGTAAAAAGCTTAAATCACCTGGAATTCCCAAGTAGTCTCCTGACCAAGTACTAACCAAGCCTGGCCCTGCTGAGCTTCTGAGATCAGACGAGATCAGGCGTATTCAGGTAGGTATGGCCGTAAGCCGTAGAAAGACATTTGGATAGACTCTTTCATGTTCATGTAACTCAAAAAAAGTGGATGATATCAATTAGAAATTCCATTTTATATCGTCCTTTATATGATTACTGTGTTTACAAGAGTATGCTAAACTGGTAAAAAGCTTACAGCACCTGGTATTCCCAAGTAGTCTCCTAACCAAGTACTAACCAAGCCTGACCCTGCTTAGCTTCTGAGATCGGACGAGATCAGGCGTATTCAGGTTGATATGGCCGTAAGCCATGGAATGATATTAGGATAGACTTTTTCAAGTTCATGTAACTAAAAAAACGTGGATGAACTAAATTAGCAATTACATTTTATATCGTCCTTTATATGATTACTGTGTTTACAAGAGTATGCTAAACTGGTAAAAAGCTTACAGCACCTGGTATTCCCAAGTAGTCTCCTAACCAAGTACTAACCAAGCCTGACCCTGCTTAGCTTCTGAGATGGGACGAGATCAGGCGTATTCAGGTTGGTATTGCCGTAAGCCATGGAATGATATTAGGATAGACTTTTTCAAGTTCATGTAACTCAAAAAACGTGGATGAACTAAATTAGCAATTCCATTTTATATCGTCCTTTATACCATTACTGTGTTTACAAGAGTATGCTAAACTGGTAAAAAGCTTACAGCACCTGGTATTCCCAAGTAGTCTCCTAACCAAGTCTAGCCCTACTTAGCTTCTGAGATCGTACGAGATCAGGCGTACTCAGGTAGGTATGGCCGTAAACCGTAGAAAGACATTTGGATAGACTTTTTCAAGTTCATGTAACTAAAAAAACGTGGATGAACTAAATTAGCAATTCCATTTTATATCGTCCTTTATATGATTACTGTGTTTACAAGAGTATGCTAAACTGGTAAAAAGCTTACAGCACCTAAGATTCCCAAGTAGTCTCCTAACCAAGTACTAACCAAGCCTGACCCTGCTTAGCTACTGAGATCGGACGAGATCAGGCGTATTCAGGTTGGTATGGCCGTAAGCCATGGAATGATATTAGGATAGACTTTTTCAAGTTCATGTAACTCAAAAAACGTGGATGAACTAAATTAGCAATTCCATTTTATATCGTCCTTTATATGATTACTGTGTTTACAAGAGTATGCTAAACTGGTAAAAAGCTTACAGCACCTGGTATTCCCAAGTAGTCTCTTAACCAAGTACAAACCATGCCTGACCCTGCTTAGCTTCTGAGATCGGACGAGATCAGGTGTATTCAGGTTGGTATGGCCGTAATCCATGGAATGATATTAGGATAGACTTTTTCAAGGTCATGTAACTCAAAAAACGTGGATGAACTAAATTAGCAATTCCATTTTATATCGTCCTTTATACCATTACTGTGTTTACAAGAGTATGCTAAACTGGTAAAAAGCTTACAGCACCTGGTATTCCCAAGTAGTCTCCTAACCAAGTCTAGCCCTACTTAGCTTCTGAGATCGTACGAGATCAGGCGTACTCAGGTAGGTATGGCCGTAAACCGTAGAAAGACATTTGGATAGACTTTTTCAAGTTCATGTAACTAAAAAAACGTGGATGAACTAAATTAGCAATTCCATTTTATATCGTCCTTTATATGATTACTGTGTTTACAAGAGTATGCTAAACTGGTAAAAAGCTTACAGCACCTAAGATTCCCAAGTAGTCTCCTAACCAAGTACTAACCAAGCCTGACCCTGCTTAGCTACTGAGATCGGACGAGATCAGGCGTATTCAGGTTGGTATGGCCGTAAGCCATGGAATGATATTAGGATAGACTTTTTCAAGTTCATGTAACTCAAAAAACGTGGATGAACTAAATTAGCAATTCCATTTTATATCGTCCTTTATATGATTACTGTGTTTACAAGAGTATGCTAAACTGGTAAAAAGCTTACAGCACCTGGTATTCCCAAGTAGTCTCTTAACCAAGTACAAACCATGCCTGACCCTGCTTAGCTTCTGAGATCAGACGAGATCAGGTGTATTCAGGTTGGTATGGCCGTAAGCCATGGAATGATATTAGGATAGACTTTTTCAAGGTCATGTAACTCAAAAAACGTGGATGAACTAAATTAGCAATTCCATTTTATATCGTCCTTTATATGATTACTGTGTTTAAAAGAGTATGCTAAACTGGTAAAAAGCTTACAGCACCTGGTATTCCCAAGTAGTCTCCTAACAAAGTCTGGCCCTGCTTAGCTTCTGAGATCGGACGAGATCAGGCGTATTCAGATAGGTATGGCCGTAAACCGTAGAAAGAAATTTGGATAGACTCTTTCATGTTCATGTAACTCAAAAAACGTGGATGATATAAATGAGAAATTCCATTTTATATCGTCCTTTAAATGATTACTGTGTTTACAAGAGTATGCTAAACTGGTAAAAAGCTTACAGCACCTGGTATTCCCAAGTAGTCTCCTAACCAAGTACTAACCAAGCCTGACCCTGCTTAGCTTCTTAGATCAGACGAGATCAGGCGTATTCAGGTTGGTATGGCCATAAGCCATGGAATGATATTAGGATAGACTTTTTCAAGTTCATTTAACTCAAAAAACGTGGATGAACTAAATTAGCAATTCCATTTTATATCGTCCTTTATATCATTACTGTGTTTACAAGAGTATGCTAAACTGGTAAAAAGCTTACAGCACCTGGTATTCCCAAGTAGTCTCCTAACCAAGTACTACCCAAGCCTGACCCTGCTTAGCTACTGAGATCGGACGAGATCAGGCGTATTCAGGTTGGTATGGCCGTAAGCCTTGGAATGATATTAGGATAGACTTTTTCAAGGTCATGTAACTCAAAAAACGTGGATGAACTAAATTAGCAATTCCATTTTATATCGTCCTTTATATGATTACTGTGTTTAAAAGAGAATGCTAAACTGGTAAAAAGCTTACAGCACCTGGTATTCCCAAGTAGTCTCCTAACAAAGTCTGGCCCTGCTTAGCTTCTGAGATCGGACGAGATCAGGCGTATTCAGATAGGTATGGACGTAAACCGTAGAAAGAAATTTGGATAGACTCTTTCATGTTCATGTAACTCAAAAAAAGTGGATGATATCAATTAGAAATTCCATTTTATATCGTCCTTTATATGATTACTGTGTTTACAAGAGTATGCTAAACTGGTAAAAAGCTTACAGCACCTGGTATTCCCAAGTAGTCTCCTGACCAAGTACTAACCAAGCCTGGCGCTGCTGAGCTTCTGAGATCAGACGAGATCAGGCGTATTCAGGTAGGTATGGCCGTAAGCCGTAGAAAGACATTTGGATAGACTCTTTCATGTTCATGTAACTCAAAAAAAGTGGATGATATCAATTAGAAATTCCATTTTATATCGTCCTTTATATGATTACTGTGTTTACAAGAGTATGCTAAACTGGTAAAAAGCTATACAGCACCTGGTATTCCCAAGTAGTCTCCTAACCAAGTACTAACCAAGCCTGACCCTGCTTAGCTTCTGAGATCGGACGAGATCAGGCGTATTCAAGGTTGATATGGCCGTAAGACATGGAATGATATTAGGATAGACTTTTTCAAGTTCATGTAACTAAAAAAACGGGGATTAAGTAAATTTGCAATTCCATTTTATATCGTCCTTTATATGATTACTGTGTTTACAAGAGTATGCTAAACTGGTAAAAAGCTTACAGCACCTGGTATTCCCAAGTAGTCTCCTAACCAAGTCTGACCCTGCTTAGCTTCTGAGATGGGACGAGATCAGGTGTATTCAGGTTGGTATTGCCGTAAGCCATGGAATGATATTAGGATAGACTTTTTCAAGTTCATGTAACTCAAAAAACGTGGATGAACTAAATTAGCAATTCCATTTTATATCGTCCTTTATACCATTACTGTGTTTAAAAGAGTATGCTAAACTGGTAATAAGCTTACAGCACCTGGTATTCCCAAGTAGTCTCCTAACCAAGTCTAGCCCTACTTAGCTTCTGAGATCGGACGAGATCAGGCGTACTCAGGTAGGTATGGCCGTAAACCGTAGAAAGACATTTGGATAGACTTTTTCAAGTTCATGTAACTAAAAAAACGTGGATGAACTAAATTAGCAATTCCATTTTATATCGTCCTTTATATGATTACTGTGTTTACAAGAGTATGCTAAACTGGTAAAAAGCTTACAGCACCTGGTATTCCCAAGTAGTCTCTTAACCAAGTACAAACCATGCCTGACCCTGCTTAGCTTCTGAGATCGGACGAGATCAGGTGTATTCAGGTTGGTATGGCCGTAATCCATGGAATGATATTAGGATAGACTTTTTCAAGGTCATGTAACTCAAAAAACGTGGATGAACTAAATTAGCAATTCCATTTTATATCGTCCTTTATACCATTACTGTGTTTACAAGAGTATGCTAAACTGGTAAAAAGCTTACAGCACCTGGTATTCCCAAGTAGTCTCCTAACCAAGTCTAGCCCTACTTAGCTTCTGAGATCGTACGAGATCAGGCGTACTCAGGTAGGTATGGCCGTAAACCGTAGAAAGACATTTGGATAGACTTTTTCAAGTTCATGTAACTAAAAAAACGTGGATGAACTAAATTAGCAATTCCATTTTATATCGTCCTTTATATGATTACTGTGTTTACAAGAGTATGCTAAACTGGTAAAAAGCTTACAGCACCTAAGATTCCCAAGTAGTCTCCTAACCAAGTACTAACCAAGCCTGACCCTGCTTAGCTACTGAGATCGGACGAGATCAGGCGTATTCAGGTTGGTATGGCCGTAAGCCATGGAATGATATTAGGATAGACTTTTTCAAGTTCATGTAACTCAAAAAACGTGGATGAACTAAATTAGCAATTCCATTTTATATCGTCCTTTATATGATTACTGTGTTTACAAGAGTATGCTAAACTGGTAAAAAGCTTACAGCACCTGGTATTCCCAAGTAGTCTCTTAACCAAGTACAAACCATGCCTGACCCTGCTTAGCTTCTGAGATCAGACGAGATCAGGTGTATTCAGGTTGGTATGGCCGTAATCCATGGAATGATATTAGGATAGACTTTTTCAAGGTCATGTAACTCAAAAAACGTGGATGAACTAAATTAGCAATTCCATTTTATATCGTCCTTTATACCATTACTGTGTTTACAAGAGTATGCTAAACTGGTAAAAAGCTTACAGCACCTGGTATTCCCAAGTAGTCTCCTAACCAAGTCTAGCCCTACTTAGCTTCTGAGATCGTACGAGATCAGGCGTACTCAGGTAGGTATGGCCGTAAACCGTAGAAAGACATTTGGATAGACTTTTTCAAGTTCATGTAACTAAAAAAACGTGGATGAACTAAATTAGCAATTCCATTTTATATCGTCCTTTATATGATTACTGTGTTTACAAGAGTATGCTAAACTGGTAAAAAGCTTACAGCACCTAAGATTCCCAAGTAGTCTCCTAACCAAGTACTAACCAAGCCTGACCCTGCTTAGCTACTGAGATCGGACGAGATCAGGCGTATTCAGGTTGGTATGGCCGTAAGCCATGGAATGATATTAGGATAGACTTTTTCAAGTTCATGTAACTCAAAAAACGTGGATGAACTAAATTAGCAATTCCATTTTATATCGTCCTTTATATGATTACTGTGTTTACAAGAGTATGCTAAACTGGTAAAAAGCTTACAGCACCTGGTATTCCCAAGTAGTCTCTTAACCAAGTACAAACCATGCCTGACCCTGCTTAGCTTCTGAGATCAGACGAGATCAGGTGTATTCAGGTTGGTATGGCCGTAAGCCATGGAATGATATTAGGATAGACTTTTTCAAGGTCATGTAACTCAAAAAACGTGGATGAACTAAATTAGCAATTCCATTTTATATCGTCCTTTATATGATTACTGTGTTTAAAAGAGTATGCTAAACTGGTAAAAAGCTTACAGCACCTGGTATTCCCAAGTAGTCTCCTAACAAAGTCTGGCCCTGCTTAGCTTCTGAGATCGGACGAGATCAGGCGTATTCAGATAGGTATGGCCGTAAACCGTAGAAAGAAATTTGGATAGACTCTTTCATGTTCATGTAACTCAAAAAACGTGGATGATATAAATGAGAAATTCCATTTTATATCGTCCTTTAAATGATTACTGTGTTTACAAGAGTATGCTAAACTGGTAAAAAGCTTACAGCACCTGGTATTCCCAAGTAGTCTCCTAACCAAGTACTAACCAAGCCTGACCCTGCTTAGCTTCTTAGATCAGACGAGATCAGGCGTATTCAGGTTGGTATGGCCATAAGCCATGGAATGATATTAGGATAGACTTTTTCAAGTTCATTTAACTCAAAAAACGTGGATGAACTAAATTAGCAATTCCATTTTATATCGTCCTTTATATCATTACTGTGTTTACAAGAGTATGCTAAACTGGTAAAAAGCTTACAGCACCTGGTATTCCCAAGTAGTCTCCTAACCAAGTACTACCCAAGCCTGACCCTGCTTAGCTACTGAGATCGGACGAGATCAGGCGTATTCAGGTTGGTATGGCCGTAAGCCTTGGAATGATATTAGGATAGACTTTTTCAAGGTCATGTAACTCAAAAAACGTGGATGAACTAAATTAGCAATTCCATTTTATATCGTCCTTTATATGATTACTGTGTTTAAAAGAGAATGCTAAACTGGTAAAAAGCTTACAGCACCTGGTATTCCCAAGTAGTCTCCTAACAAAGTCTGGCCCTGCTTAGCTTCTGAGATCGGACGAGATCAGGCGTATTCAGATAGGTATGGACGTAAACCGTAGAAAGAAATTTGGATAGACTCTTTCATGTTCATGTAACTCAAAAAAAGTGGATGATATCAATTAGAAATTCCATTTTATATCGTCCTTTATATGATTACTGTGTTTACAAGAGTATGCTAAACTGGTAAAAAGCTTACAGCACCTGGTATTCCCAAGTAGTCTCCTGACCAAGTACTAACCAAGCCTGGCGCTGCTGAGCTTCTGAGATCAGACGAGATCAGGCGTATTCAGGTAGGTATGGCCGTAAGCCGTAGAAAGACATTTGGATAGACTCTTTCATGTTCATGTAACTCAAAAAAAGTGGATGATATCAATTAGAAATTCCATTTTATATCGTCCTTTATATGATTACTGTGTTTACAAGAGTATGCTAAACTGGTAAAAAGCTATACAGCACCTGGTATTCCCAAGTAGTCTCCTAACCAAGTACTAACCAAGCCTGACCCTGCTTAGCTTCTGAGATCGGACGAGATCAGGCGTATTCAAGGTTGATATGGCCGTAAGACATGGAATGATATTAGGATAGACTTTTTCAAGTTCATGTAACTAAAAAAACGGGGATTAAGTAAATTTGCAATTCCATTTTATATCGTCCTTTATATGATTACTGTGTTTACAAGAGTATGCTAAACTGGTAAAAAGCTTACAGCACCTGGTATTCCCAAGTAGTCTCCTAACCAAGTCTGACCCTGCTTAGCTTCTGAGATGGGACGAGATCAGGTGTATTCAGGTTGGTATTGCCGTAAGCCATGGAATGATATTAGGATAGACTTTTTCAAGTTCATGTAACTCAAAAAACGTGGATGAACTAAATTAGCAATTCCATTTTATATCGTCCTTTATACCATTACTGTGTTTAAAAGAGTATGCTAAACTGGTAATAAGCTTACAGCACCTGGTATTCCCAAGTAGTCTCCTAACCAAGTCTAGCCCTACTTAGCTTCTGAGATCGGACGAGATCAGGCGTACTCAGGTAGGTATGGCCGTAAACCGTAGAAAGACATTTGGATAGACTTTTTCAAGTTCATGTAACTAAAAAAACGTGGATGAACTAAATTAGCAATTCCATTTTATATCGTCCTTTATATGATTACTGTGTTTACAAGAGTATGCTAAACTGGTAAAAAGCTTACAGCACCTGGTATTCCCAAGTAGTCTCTTAACCAAGTACAAACCATGCCTGACCCTGCTTAGCTTCTGAGATCGGACGAGATCAGGTGTATTCAGGTTGGTATGGCCGTAATCCATGGAATGATATTAGGATAGACTTTTTCAAGGTCATGTAACTCAAAAAACGTGGATGAACTAAATTAGCAATTCCATTTTATATCGTCCTTTATACCATTACTGTGTTTACAAGAGTATGCTAAACTGGTAAAAAGCTTACAGCACCTGGTATTCCCAAGTAGTCTCCTAACCAAGTCTAGCCCTACTTAGCTTCTGAGATCGTACGAGATCAGGCGTACTCAGGTAGGTATGGCCGTAAACCGTAGAAAGACATTTGGATAGACTTTTTCAAGTTCATGTAACTAAAAAAACGTGGATGAACTAAATTAGCAATTCCATTTTATATCGTCCTTTATATGATTACTGTGTTTACAAGAGTATGCTAAACTGGTAAAAAGCTTACAGCACCTAAGATTCCCAAGTAGTCTCCTAACCAAGTACTAACCAAGCCTGACCCTGCTTAGCTACTGAGATGGGACGAGATCAGGCGTATTCAGGTTGGTATGGCCGTAAGCCATGGAATGATATTAGGATAGACTTTTTCAAGTTCATGTAACTCAAAAAACGTGGATGAACTAAATTAGCAATTCCATTTTATATCGTCCTTTATATGATTACTGTGTTTACAAGAGTATGCTAAACTGGTAAAAAGCTTACAGCACCTGGTATTCCCAAGTAGTCTCTTAACCAAGTACAAACCATGCCTGACCCTGCTTAGCTTCTGAGATCAGACGAGATCAGGTGTATTCAGGTTGGTATGGCCGTAAGCCATGGAATGATATTAGGATAGACTTTTTCAAGGTCATGTAACTCAAAAAACGTGGATGAACTAAATTAGCAATTCCATTTTATATCGTCCTTTATATGATTACTGTGTTTAAAAGAGTATGCTAAACTGGTAAAAAGCTTACAGCACCTGGTATTCCCAAGTAGTCTCCTAACAAAGTCTGGCCCTGCTTAGCTTCTGAGATCGGACGAGATCAGGCGTATTCAGATAGGTATGGCCGTAAACCGTAGAAAGAAATTTGGATAGACTCTTTCATGTTCATGTAACTCAAAAAACGTGGATGATATAAATGAGAAATTCCATTTTATATCGTCCTTTAAATGATTACTGTGTTTACAAGAGTATGCTAAACTGGTAAAAAGCTTACAGCACCTGGTATTCCCAAGTAGTCTCCTAACCAAGTACTAACCAAGCCTGACCCTGCTTAGCTTCTTAGATCAGACGAGATCAGGCGTATTCAGGTTGGTATGGCCATAAGCCATGGAATGATATTAGGATAGACTTTTTCAAGTTCATTTAACTCAAAAAACGTGGATGAACTAAATTAGCAATTCCATTTTATATCGTCCTTTATATCATTACTGTGTTTACAAGAGTATGCTAAACTGGTAAAAAGCTTACAGCACCTGGTATTCCCAAGTAGTCTCCTAACCAAGTACTACCCAAGCCTGACCCTGCTTAGCTACTGAGATCGGACGAGATCAGGCGTATTCAGGTTGGTATGGCCGTAAGCCTTGGAATGATATTAGGATAGACTTTTTCAAGGTCATGTAACTCAAAAAACGTGGATGAACTAAATTAGCAATTCCATTTTATATCGTCCTTTATATGATTACTGTGTTTAAAAGAGAATGCTAAACTGGTAAAAAGCTTACAGCACCTGGTATTCCCAAGTAGTCTCCTAACAAAGTCTGGCCCTGCTTAGCTTCTGAGATCGGACGAGATCAGGCGTATTCAGATAGGTATGGCCGTAAACCGTAGAAAGAAATTTGGATAGACTCTTTCATGTTCATGTAACTCAAAAAAAGTGGATGATATCAATTAGAAATTCCATTTTATATCGTCCTTTATATGATTACTGTGTTTACAAGAGTATGCTAAACTGGTAAAAAGCTTACAGCACCTGGTATTCCCAAGTAGTCTCCTGACCAAGTACTAACCAAGCCTGGCGCTGCTGAGCTTCTGAGATCAGACGAGATCAGGCGTATTCAGGTAGGTATGGCCGTAAGCCGTAGAAAGACATTTGGATAGACTCTTTCATGTTCATGTAACTCAAAAAAAGTGGATGATATCAATTAGAAATTCCATTTTATATCGTCCTTTATATGATTACTGTGTTTACAAGAGTATGCTAAACTGGTAAAAAGCTATACAGCACCTGGTATTCCCAAGTAGTCTCCTAACCAAGTACTAACCAAGCCTGACCCTGCTTAGCTTCTGAGATCGAAAGAGATCAGGCGTATTCAAGGTTGATATGGCCGTAAGACATGGAATGATATTAGGATAGACTTTTTCAAGTTCATGTAACTAAAAAAACGGGGATTAAGTAAATTTGCAATTCCATTTTATATCGTCCTTTATATGATTACTGTGTTTACAAGAGTATGCTAAACTGGTAAAAAGCTTACAGCACCTGGTATTCCCAAGTAGTCTCCTAACCAAGTCTGACCCTGCTTAGCTTCTGAGATGGGACGAGATCAGGTGTATTCAGGTTGGTATTGCCGTAAGCCATGGAATGATATTAGGATAGACTTTTTCAAGTTCATGTAACTCAAAAAACGTGGATGAACTAAATTAGCAATTCCATTTTATATCGTCCTTTATACCATTACTGTGTTTAAAAGAGTATGCTAAACTGGTAATAAGCTTACAGCACCTGGTATTCCCAAGTAGTCTCCTAACCAAGTCTAGCCCTACTTAGCTTCTGAGATCGGACGAGATCAGGCGTACTCAGGTAGGTATGGCCGTAAACCGTAGAAAGACATTTGGATAGACTTTTTCAAGTTCATGTAACTAAAAAAACGTGGATGAACTAAATTAGCAATTCCATTTTATATCGTCCTTTATATGATTACTGTGTTTACAAGAGTATGCTAAACTGGTAAAAAGCTTACAGCACCTAAGATTCCCAAGTAGTCTCCTAACCAAGTACTAACCAAGCCTGACCCTGCTTAGCTACTGAGATCGGGCGTATTCAGGTTGGTATGGCCGTAAGCCATGGAATGATATTAGGATAGACTTTTTCAAGTTCATGTAACTCAAAAAACGTGGATGAACTAAATTAGCAATTCCATTTTATATCGTCCTTTATATGATTACTGTGTTTACAAGAGTATGCTAAACTGGTAAAAAGCTTACAGCACCTGGTATTCCCAAGTAGTCTCTTAACCAAGTACAAACCATGCCTGACCCTGCTTAGCTTCTGAGATCGGACGAGATCAGGTGTATTCAGGTTGGTACGGCCGTAAGCCATGGAATGATATTAGGATAGACTTTTTCAAGGTCATGTAACTCAAAAAACGTGGATGAACTAAATTAGCAATTCCATTTTATATCGTCCTTTATATCATTGCTGTGTTTACAAGAGTATGCTAAACTGGTAAAAAGCTTACAGCACCTGGTATTCCCAAGTAGTCTCCTAACCAAGTACTAACCAAGCCTGACCCTGCTTAGCTACTGAGATCGGACAAGATCAGGCGTATTCAGGTTGGTATGGCCGTAAGCCATGGAATGATATTAGGATAGACTTTTTCAAGTTCATGTAACTAAAAAAACGGGGATTAACTAAATTTGCAATTCCATTTTATATCGTCCTTTATATGATTACTGTGTTTACAAGAGTATGCTAAACTGGTAAAAAGCTTACAGCACCTGGTATTCCCAAGTAGTCTCCTAACCAAGTACGAACCAAGCCTGACCCTGCTTAGCTTCTGAGATGGGACGAGATCAGGCGTATTCAGGTTGGTATTGCCGTAAGCCATGGAATGATATTAGGATAGACTTTTTCAAGTTCATGTAACTCAAAAAACGTGGATGAACTAAATTAGCAATTCCATTTTATATCGTCCTTTATACCATTACTGTGTTTACAAGAGTATGCTAAACTGGTAAAAAGCTTACAGCACCTGGTATTCCCAAGTAGTCTCCTAACCAAGTCTAGCCCTACTTAGCTTCTGAGATCGGACGAGATCAGGCGTACTCAGGTAGGTATGGCCGTAAACCGTAGAAAGACATTTGGACAGACTTTTTCAAGTTCATGTAACTAAAAAAACATGGATTAACTAAATTAGCAATTCCATTTTATATCGTCCTTTATATGATTACTGTGTTTACAAGAGTATGCTAAACTGGTAAAAAGCTTACAGCACCTAAGATTCCCAAGTAGTCTCCTAACCAAGTACTAACCAAGCCTGACCCTGCTTAGCTACTGAGATCGGACGAGATCAGGCGTATTCAGGTTGGTATGGCCGTAAGCCATGGAATGATATTAAGATAGACTTTTTCAAGTTCATGTAACTCAAAAAACGTGGATGAACTAAATTAGCAATTCCATTTTATATCGTCCTTTATATGATTACTGTGTTTACAAGAGTATGCTAAACTGGTAAAAAGCTTACAGCACCTGGTATTCCCAAGTAGTCTCCTAACCAAGTACGAACCAAGCCTGACCCTGCTTAGCTTCTGAGATGGGACGAGATCAGGCGTATTCAGGTTGGTATTGCCGTAAGCCATGGAATGATATTAGGATAGACTTTTTCAAGTTCATGTAACTCAAAAAACGTGGATGAACTAAATTAGCAATTCCATTTTATATCGTCCTTTATACCATTACTGTGTTTACAAGAGTATGCTAAACTGGTAAAAAGCTTACAGCACCTGGTATTCCCAAGTAGTCTCCTAACCAAGTCTAGCCCTACTTAGCTTCTGAGATCGGACGAGATCAGGCGTACTCAGGTAGGTATGGCCGTAAACCGTAGAAAGACATTTGGACAGACTTTTTCAAGTTCATGTAACTAAAAAAACATGGATTAACTAAATTAGCAATTCCATTTTATATCGTCCTTTATATGATTACTGTGTTTACAAGAGTATGCTAAACTGGTAAAAAGCTTACAGCACCTAAGATTCCCAAGTAGTCTCCTAACCAAGTACTAACCAAGCCTGACCCTGCTTAGCTACTGAGATCGGACGAGATCAGGCGTATTCAGGTTGGTATGGCCGTAAGCCATGGAATGATATTAAGATAGACTTTTTCAAGTTCATGTAACTCAAAAAACGTGGATGAACTAAATTAGCAATTCCATTTTATATCGTCCTTTATATGATTACTGTGTTTACAAGAGTATGCTAAACTGGTAAAAAGCTTACAGCACCTGGTATTCCCAAGTAGTCTCTTAACCAAGTACTAACCATGCCTGACCCTGCTTAGCTTCTGAGATCGGGTGTATTCAGGTTGGTATGGCCGTAAGCCATGGAATGATATTAGGATAGACTTTTTCAAGGTCATGTAACTCAAAAAACGTGGATGAACTAAATTAGCAATTCCATTTTATATTGTCCTTTATATGATTACTGTGTTTAAAAGAGTATGCTAAACTGGTAAAAAGCTTACAGCACCTGGTATTCCCAAGTAGTCTCCTAACAAAGTCTGGCCCTGCTTAGCTTCTGAGATCGGACGAGATCAGGCGTATTCAGATAGGTATGGCCGTAAACCGTAGAAAGAAATTTGGATAGACTCTTTCATGTTCATGTAACTCAAAAAACGTGGATGATATAAATGAGAAATTCCATTTTATATCGTCCTTTATATGATTACTGTGTTTACAAGAGTATGCTAAACTGGTAAAAAGCTTACAGCACCTGGTATTCCCAAGTAGTCTCCTAACCAAGTACGAACCAAGCATGACCCTGCTTAGCTTCTGAGATGGGACGAGATCAGGCGTATTCAGGTTGGTATTGCCGTAAGCCATGGAATGATATTAGGATAGACTTTTTCAAGTTCATGTAACTCAAAAAACGTGAATGAACTAAATTAGCAATTCCATTTTATATCGTCCTTTATACCATTACTGTGTTTACAAGAGTATGCTAAACTGGTAAAAAGCTTACAGCACCTGGTATTCCCAAGTAGTCTCCTAACCAAGTCTAGCCCTACTTAGCTTCTGAGATCGGACGAGATCAGGCGTACTCAGGTAGGTATGGCCGTAAACCGTAGAAAGACATTTGGACAGACTTTTTCAAGTTCATGTAACTAAAAAAACATGGATTAACTAAATTAGCAATTCCATTTTATATCGTCCTTTATATGATTACTGTGTTTACAAGAGTATGCTAAACTGGTAAAAAGCTTACAGCACCTAAGATTCCCAAGTAGTCTCCTAACCAAGTACTAACCAAGCCTGACCCTGCTTAGCTACTGAGATCGGACGAGATCAGGCGTATTCAGGTTGGTATGGCCGTAAGCCATGGAATGATATTAGGATAGACTTTTTCAAGTTCATGTAACTCAAATAACGTGGATGAACTAAATTAGCAATTCCATTTTATATCGTCCTTTATATGATTACTGTGTTTACAAGAGTATGCTAAACTGGTAAAAAGCTTACAGCACCTGCTATTCCCAAGTAGTCTCTTAACCAAGTACTAACCATGCCTGACCCTGCTTAGCTTCTGAGATCTGGTGTATTCAGGTTGGTATGGCCGTAAGCCATGGAATGATATTAGGATAGACTTTTTCAAGGTCATATAACTCAAAAAACGTGGATGAACTAAATTAGCAATTCCATTTTATATTGTCCTTTATATGATTACTGTGTTTAAAAGAGTATGCTAAACTGGTAAAAAGCTTACAGCACCTGGTATTCCCAAGTAGTCTCCTAACAAAGTCTGGCCCTGCTTAGCTTCTGAGATCGGACGAGATCAGGCGTATTCAGATAGGTATGGCCGTAAACCGTAGAAAGAAATTTGGATAGACTCTTTCATGTTCATGTAACTCAAAAAACGTGGATGATATAAATGAGAAATTCCATTTTATATCGTCCTTTATATGATTACTGTGTTTACAAGAGTATGCTAAACTGGTAAAAAGCTTACAGCACCTGGTATTCCAAAGTAGTCTCCTAACCAAGTACTAACCAAGCCTGACCCTGCTTAGCTTCTTAGATCAGACGAGATCAGGCGTATTCAGCTTGGTATGGCCATAAGCCATGGAATGATATTAGGATAGACTTTTTCAAGTTCATTTAACTCAAAAAACGTGGATGAACTAAATTAGCAATTCCATTTTATATCGTCCTTTATATCATTACTGTGTTTACAAGAGTATGCTAAACTGGTAAAAAGCTTACAGCACCTGGTATTCCCAAGTAGTCTCCTAACCAAGTACTAACCAAGCCTGACCCTGCTTAACTACTGAGATTGGATGAGATCAGGCGTATTCAGGTTGGTATGGCCGTAAGCCATGGAATGATATTAGGATAGACTTTTTCAAGTTCATGTAACTCAAAAAACGTGGATGAACTAAATTAGCAATTCCATTTTATATCGCCCTTTATATGATTACTGTGTTTACAAGAGTATTCTAAACTGGTAAAAAGCTTACAGCACCTGGTATTCCCAAGTAGTCTCCTAACCAAGTACTAACCAAGCCTGACTCTGCTTAGCTTCTGAGATCGGACGAGATCAGGCGTATTCAGGTTGGTATGGCCGTAAGCCATGGAATGACATTAGGATAGACTTTTTCAAGTTCATGTAACTCAAAAAACGTGGATGAACTAAATTAGCAATTCCATTTTATATCGTCCTTTATATGATTACTGTGTTTACAAGAGTATGCTAAACTGGTAAAAAGCTTACAGCACCTGGTATTCCCAAGTAGTCTCTTAACCAAGTACTAACCATGCCTGACCCTGCTTAGCTTCTGAGATTGGACGAGATCAGGTGTATTCAGGTTAGTATGGCCGTAAGCCATGAAATGATATTAGGATAGACTTTTTCAAGTTCATGTAACTCAAAAAACGTGGATGAACTAAATTAGCAATTCCATTTTATATCGTCCTTTATATGATTACTGTGTTTAAAAGAGTATGCTAAACTGGTAAAAAGCTTACAGCACCTGGTATTCCCAAGTAGTCTCCTAACCAAGTCTGGCACTGCTTAGCTTCTGAGATCGGACGAGATCAGGCGTATTCAGGTAGGTATGGCCGTAAACCGTAGAAAGACATTTGGATAGACTCTTTCATGTTCATGTAACTCAAAAAACGTGGATGATATAAATTAGAAATTCCATTTTATATCGTCCTTTATATGATTACTGTGTTTACAAGAGTATGCTAAACTGGTAAAAAGATTACAGAACCTGGTATTCGCAAGTAGTCTCCTAAGCAAGTACTAACCAAGCCTGACCCTGCTTAGCTTCTGAGATCGGACGACATCAGGCGTATTCAGGTTGGTATGGCCGTAAGCCATGGAATGATATTAGGATAGACTTTTTCAAGTTCATTTAACTCAAAAAACGTGGATGAACTAAATTAGCAATTCCATTTTATATCATCCCTTATATGATTACTGTGTTTACAAGAGTATGCTAAACTGGTAAAAAGCTTAGAGCACCTGGTATTCCCAAGTAGTCTCCCAACTAAGTACTAACCAAGCCAGACTCTGCTTAGCTTCTGAGATCGGATGAGATCAGGTATATTCAGGTTGGTATGGCCATAAGCCATAGAATGACATTTGGATAGACTCTTTCATGTTCATGTAACTCAAAAAACGTGGATGAAATAAATTAGAAATTCCATATTATATCGTCCTCTATATGATTACTGTGTTTACAAGAGTATGCTAAAAGGGCAAAAATCTTACAGCACCTGGTATTCCCAAGTAGTCTCCTAACCAAGTACTAACCAAGCGTGACCCTGCTTAGCTTCTGAGATCGGACGAGATCAGGCGTTTTCAGGTAGGTATGGGCGTAAGCCATAGAATGAAATTTGGATAGACCTTTTCATGTTCATGTAACTCAAAAAACGTGGATGATATAAATTAGAAATTCCATTTTATATCATCCTTTATATGATTACTGTGTTTACAAGAGTATGCTAAATGGGCAAAAAGCTTACAGCACCTGGTATTCCCAAGTAGTCTCCTAACCAAGTACTAACCAAGCCTAGCCCTGCTTAGCTTCTGAGATCGGGCGTATTCAGGTAGGTATGGCCGTAAGCCGTAGAAAGACATTTGGATAGACTCTTTCATGTTCATGTAACTAAAAAAACGTGGATGAACTAAATTAGCAATTCCATTTTATATTGTCCTTTATATGATTACTGTGTTTACAAGAGTATGCTAAATGGGCAAAAAGCTTACAGCACCTGGTATTCCCAAGTAGTCTCCTAACCAAGTACTAACCAAGCCTGACGCTGCTTAGCTTCTGAGATCGGACGAGATCAGGCGTTTTCAGGTTGGTATGGCCATAAGCCATGTAATAATATTAGGATAGACTTTTTCATGTTCATGTAACTCAAAAAACGTGGATGAACTAAATTAGCAATTCCATTTTATATTGTCCTTTATATCATTACTGTGTATACAAGAGTATGCTAAATGGGTAAAAAGCTTAGAGCACCTGGTATTCCCAAGTAGTCTCCCAGCTAAGTACTAACCAAGCCAGACTCTGCTTAGCTTCTGAGATCAGACGAGATCAGGCATATTCAGGTTGGTATGGCCGTAAGCCATTGAATGTTATTAGGATAGACTTTTTCAAGTTCATGTAACTCAAAAAACGTGGATGAACTAAATTAGCAATTCCACTTTATAATGTCCTTTATATGATTACTGTGTTTACAAGAGTATGCTAAACTGGTAAAAAGCTTACAGCACCTGGTATTCCCAAGTAGTCTCATAACCAAGTACTAACCAAGCCTGGCACTGCTTAGATTCTGAGATCGACGAGATCAGGTGTATTCAGGTAGGTATGGCCGTAAGCCGTAGAAAGACATTTGGATAGACTCTTTCATGTTCATGTAACTCAAAAAACGTGGATGATATAAATTAGAAATTCCATTTTATATCGTCCTTTATATGATTACTGTGTTTACAAGAGTATGCTAAACTGGTAAAAAGCTTACAGCACCTGGTATTCCCAAGTAGTCTCCTAACCAAGTACTAACCAAGCCTGACCCCGCTTAGCTTCTGAGATCGGACGAGATCAGGCGTATTCAGGTTGGTATGGCCGTAAGCCATGGAATGATATTAGGATAGACGTTTTCATGTTCATGTAACTCAAAAAACGTGGATGAACTAAATTTGCAATTCCATTTTATATCGTCCTTTATATGATTACTGTGTTTACAAGAGTATGCTAAACTGGTAAAAAGCTTACAGCACCTGGTATTCCCAAGTAGTCTCCTAACCAAGTACTAAACAACCTTGACCCTGCTTAGCTTATAATATCGGACGAGATCAGGTATATTCAGGTTGGTATGGCCGTAAACCATGTAATGATATTAGGATAGACTTTTTCATGTTCATGTAACTCAAAAAACGTGGATGAACTAAATTAGCAATTCCATTTTATATTGTCCTTTATATCATTACTGTGTATACAAGAGTATGCTAAATGGGTAAAAAGCTTACAGCACCTGGTATTCCCAAGTAGTCTCCCAACTAAGTACTAACCAAGCCAGACTCTGCTTAGCTTCTGAGAACGGACGAGATCAGGTATATTCAGGTTGGTATGGCCGTAAGCCATGGAATGATATTAGGATAGACTTTTTCATGTTCATGTAACTCAAAAAACGTGGATGAACTAAATTAGCAATTCCATTTTATATCGTCCTTTATATGATTACTGTGTTTACAAGAGTATGCTAAACTGGTAAAAAGCTTAAAGAACCTGGTATTCCCAAGTAGTCTCCTAACCAAGTACTAACCAAGCCTGGCCCTGCTTAGCTTCTGAGATCGGACGAGATCAGGCGTATTCAGGTAGGTATGGCCATAAGCCATAGAATGACATTTGGATAGACTCTTTCATGTTCATGTAACTCAAAAAACGTGGCTGATATAAATTAGAAAGTCCATTTTATATCTTCCTTTATATGATTACTGTGTTTACAAGAGTATGCTAAAAGGGCAAAAAGCTTACAGCACCTGGTATTCCCAAGTAGTCTCCTAACAAAGTAATAACCAAGCCTAACCCTGCTTAGCTTCTGAGATCGGACGAGATCAGGTGTATTCAGGTTGGTATGGCCGTAAGCCACGGAATGATATTAGGATAGACTTTTTCATGTTCATGTAACTCAAAAAACGTGGATGAACTAAATTAGCAATTCCATTTTATATCGTCCTTTATATGATTACTGTGTTTACAAGAGTATGCTAAAAGGGCAAAAAGCTTACAGCACCTGGTATTCCCAAGTAGTCTCCTAACCAAGTACTAACCAAGCCTGGCCCTGCTTAGCTTCTGAGATCGGGCGTATTCAGGTAGGTATGGCCGTAAGCCATAGAAAGACATTTGGATAGACTCTTTCATGTTCATGTAACTAAAAAAACGTGGATGAACTAAATTAGCAATTCAATTTTATATCGTCCTTTATATGATTACTGTGTTTACAAGTGTATGCTAAACTGGTAAAAAGCTTACAGCACATGGTATTCCCAAGTAGTCTCCTAACGAAGTACTAACCAAGCCTGACCCTGCTTAGCTTCTGAGATAGGACGAGATCAGGCGTATTCAGGTTGGTATGGCCGTAAGCCATGGAATGATATTAGGATAGAATTTTTCAAGTTCATGTAACTCAAAAAACGTGGATGAACTAAATTAGCAATTCCATTTTATATTGTCCTTTATATCATTACTCTGTATACAAGAGTATGCTAAATGGGCAAAAATCTTACAAAACCTGGTATTCCCAAGTAGTCTCCTAACCAAGTACTAACCAAGCCTGACCCTGCTTAGCTTCTGAGATCGGACGAGATCAGGCGTTTTCAGGTTGGTATGGCCATAAGCCATGGAATAATATTAGGATAGACTTTTTCATGTTCATGTAACTCAAAAAACGTGGATGAACTAAATTAGCAATTCCATTTTATATTGTCCTTTATATCATTAGTGTGTATACAAGAGTATGCTAAATGGGCAAAAAGCTTACAGCACCTGGTATTCCCAAGTAGTCTCCCAACTAAGTACTAACCAAGCCAGACTCTGCTTAGCTTCTGAGATCGGACGAGATCAGGTATATTCAGGTTGGTATGGCCGTAAGCCATGGAATAATATTAGGATAGACTTTTTCATGTTCATGTAACTCAAAAAACGTGGATGAACTAAATTAGCAATTCCATTTTATATTGTCCTTTATATCATTACTCTGTATACAAGAGTATGCTAAATGGGCAAAAATCTTACAAAACCTGGTATTCCCAAGTAGTCTCCTAACCAAGTACTAACCAAGCCTGACCCTGCTTAGCTTCTGAGATCAGACGAGATCAGGCGTTTTCAGGTTGGTATGGCCATAAGCCATGGAATAATATTAGGATAGACTTTTTCATGTTCATGTAACTCAAAAAACGTGGATGAACTAAATTAGCAATTCCATTTTATATTGTCCTTTATATCATTAGTGTGTATACAAGAGTATGCTAAATGGGCAAAAAGCTTACAGAACCTGGTATTCCCAAGTAGTCTCCCAACTAAGTACTAACCAAGCCAGACTCTGCTTAGCTTCTGAGATCGGACGAGATCAGGTATATTCAGGTTGGTATGGCCGTAAGCCATGGAGTGATATTAGGATAGACTTTTTCATGTTCATGTAACTCAAAAAACGTGGATGAACTAAATTAGCAATTCCATTTTATATTGTCCTTTATATCATTACTGTGTATACAAGAGTATGCTAAATGGGTAAAAAGCTTACAGCACCTGGTATTCCCAAGTAGTCTCCCAACTAAGTACTAACCATGCCAGACTCTGCTTAGCTTCTGAGATCGGACGAGATCAGGCATATTCAGGTTGGTATGGCCGTAAGCCATGGAATGATATTAGGATAGACTTTTTAAAGTTCATGTAACTCAAAAAAAGTGGATGAATTAAATTAGCAATTCCATTTTATATCGTCCTTTATATCATTACTGTGTATACAAGAGTATGCTAAATGGGCAGAAAGCTTACAGCACCTGGTATTCCCAAGTAGTCTCCTAACCAAGTACTAACCAAGCCTGGCCCTGCTTAGCTTCTGAGATCGGACGAGATCAGGCTTATTCAGGTAGGTATGGCCGTAAGCCAGAGAATGACATTTGGATAGACTTTTTCATGTTCATGTAACTCAAAAAACGTGTATGATATAAATTAGAAATTCCATTTTATATCGTCCTTTATATGATTACTGTGTTTACAAGAGTATGCTAAACAGCTTACAACACCTGGTATTCCCAAGTAGTCTCCTAAACAAGTACTAACCAAGCCTGACCCTGCTTAGCTTCTGAGATCGGACGAGATCAGGCGTATTCAGGTTGGTATGGCCGTAAGCCATGGAATGATATTAGGATAGACTTTTTCATGTTCATGTAACTCAAAAAAAGTGGATGAACTAAATTAGCAATTCCATTTTATATTGTCCTTTATATCATTAGTGTGTATACAAGAGTATGCTAAATGGGCAAAAAGCTTACAGCACCTGGTATTCCCAAGTAGTCTCCCAACTAAGTACTAACCAAGCCAGACTCTGCTTAGCTTCTGAGATCGGACGAGATCAGGTATATTCAGGTTGGTATGGCCGTAAGCCATGGAATAATATTAGGATAGACTTTTTCATGTTCATGTAACTCAAAAAACGTGGATGAACTAAATTAGCAATTCCATTTTATATTGTCCTTTATATCATTACTCTGTATACAAGAGTATGCTAAATGGGCAAAAATCTTACAAAACCTGGTATTCCCAAGTAGTCTCCTAACCAAGTACTAACCAAGCCTGACCCTGCTTAGCTTCTGAGATCAGACGAGATCAGGCGTTTTCAGGTTGGTATGGCCATAAGCCATGGAATAATATTAGGATAGACTTTTTCATGTTCATGTAACTCAAAAAACGTGGATGAACTAAATTAGCAATTCCATTTTATATTGTCCTTTATATCATTAGTGTGTATACAAGAGTATGCTAAATGGGCAAAAAGCTTACAGAACCTGGTATTCCCAAGTAGTCTCCCAACTAAGTACTAACCAAGCCAGACTCTGCTTAGCTTCTGAGATCGGACGAGATCAGGTATATTCAGGTTGGTATGGCCGTAAGCCATGGAGTGATATTAGGATAGACTTTTTCATGTTCATGTAACTCAAAAAACGTGGATGAACTAAATTAGCAATTCCATTTTATATTGTCCTTTATATCATTACTGTGTATACAAGAGTATGCTAAATGGGTAAAAAGCTTACAGCACCTGGTATTCCCAAGTAGTCTCCCAACTAAGTACTAACCATGCCAGACTCTGCTTAGCTTCTGAGATCGGACGAGATCAGGCATATTCAGGTTGGTATGGCCGTAAGCCATGGAATGATATTAGGATAGACTTTTTAAAGTTCATGTAACTCAAAAAAAGTGGATGAATTAAATTAGCAATTCCATTTTATATCGTCCTTTATATCATTACTGTGTATACAAGAGTATGCTAAATGGGCAGAAAGCTTACAGCACCTGGTATTCCCAAGTAGTCTCCTAACCAAGTACTAACCAAGCCTGGCCCTGCTTAGCTTCTGAGATCGGACGAGATCAGGCTTATTCAGGTAGGTATGGCCGTAAGCCAGAGAATGACATTTGGATAGACTTTTTCATGTTCATGTAACTCAAAAAACGTGTATGATATAAATTAGAAATTCCATTTTATATCGTCCTTTATATGATTACTGTGTTTACAAGAGTATGCTAAACAGCTTACAACACCTGGTATTCCCAAGTAGTCTCCTAAACAAGTACTAACCAAGCCTGACCCTGCTTAGCTTCTGAGATCGGACGAGATCAGGCGTATTCAGGTTGGTATGGCCGTAAGCCATGGAATGATATTAGGATAGACTTTTTCATGTTCATGTAACTCAAAAAAAGTGGATGAACTAAATTAGCAATTCCATTTTATATCGTCCTTTATATCATTACTGTGTATACAAGAGTTTGCTAAATGGGCAAAAAAGCTTACAGCACCTGGTATTCCCAAGTAGTCTCCTAACCAAGTACTAACCAAGCCTGACCCTGCTTAGCTTCTGAGATCAGGCATATTCAGGTTGGTATGGCCGTAAGCCATGAAATGGTATTTGGATAGAATTATTCATGTTCATGTAACTCAAAAAACGTGGATGAACTAAATTAGCAATTCCATTTTATATCGTCCTTTATATCATTACTGTGTTTACAAGTGTATAATAAACTGGGCAAAAAGCATACAGCACCAGGTATTCTCCTAACCAAGTACTAACCAAGCCTGACGCTGCTTAGCTTCTGAGATCAGGAGTATTCCCTTAACACAGAGGTCCAACGATCAAAACCTTTTTCTGCTATCCATTTGGTTTTTAGCTATGAAGTGTATTCAGAGATTATTAGCTTAAACCTTTTTTTTTATGAGCAGGTCTCAGTTCTTTCAATGCTGAATATTTTTCACTGCTTCTGTCAGTTCATGTAGTTCATATTGATTATACAGTGCCCCAGTGGCCTAAAAAGGCACCAACCTCCTAAACCAGGGATGGTGTCCAACCTGGGTTTTCTGAAAGCAGAGTGGCGCAGCGGTAGTGTGCTGGGCCCATAACCCAGAGGTTGATGGATCAAAACCATTCTCTGCTATCGAGTTGGTTTTTAGCTTTGAAGTGTATTAAGGGATTATTAGCCTAAACCTTTATTTCAGGACAAGTTTCTCAGTTCCTTCAACGCTGAATTTGTTTCACTGCTTCTGTCAGTTCATGTAGTTCATATTGGTTATTCAGTGCTCCAGTGGTGTTGAGGTCCCTTAACACAGAGGTCGATGGATCGAAACCATCCTCTGCTATCCAGTTGGTTTTTAGCTTTGAAGTGTATTCAGGGATTATTAGCCTAAACCTTTATTTCATGAGAAGTTTCTCAGTTCCTTCAATGCTGAATATTTTTCACTGCTTCTGTAAGTTCATGTAGTTCATATTGATTATACAGTGCCCCAGTGGCCTAAAAAGGCACCAACCTCCTAAGCCAGGGATGGTGTCCAATCTGGGTTTTCTGAAAGCAGAGTGGGTCAGCGGTAGCATGCTGGGCCCATAACCCAGAGGTCGATGGATTGAAACCATCCTCTGCTATCGAGTTGGTTTTTAGCTTTGAAGTGTATTCAGGGATTATTAGCCTAAACCTTTATTTCAGGACAAGTTTCTCAGTTCCTTCAATGCTGAATTTGTTTCACTGCTTCTGTCAGTTCATGTAGTTCATATTGGTTATTCAGTTCCCCAGTGGTGTTGAGGTCCCTTAACACAGAGGTCCAACGATCAAAACCTTTTTCTGCTATCCAGTTGGTTTTTAGCTATGAAGTGTATTCAGAGATTATTAGCCTAAACCTTTTTTTCATGAGCAGGTCTCAGTTCTTTCAATGCTGAATATTTTTCACTGCTTCTGTAAGTTCATGTAGTTCATATTGATTATACAGTGCCCCAGTGGCCTAAAAAGGCACCAACCTCCTAAGCCAGGGATGGTGTCCAATCTGGGTTTTCTGAAAGCAGAGTGGGTCAGCGGTAGCATGCTGGGCCCATAATCCAGAGGTCGATGGATTGAAACCATCCTCTGCTATCGAGTTGGTTTTTAGCTTTGAAGTGTATTCAGGGATTTTTAGCCTAAACCTTTATTTCAGGACAAGTTTCTCAGTTCCTTCAATGCTGAATTTGTTTCACTGCTTCTGTCAGTTCATGTAGTTCATATTGGTTATTCAGTTCCCCAGTGGTGTTGAGGTCCCTTAACACAGAGGTCCAACGATCAAAACCTTTTTCTGCTATCCAGTTGGTTTTTAGCTATGAAGTGTATTCAGAGATTATTAGCCTAAACCTTTTTTTCATGAGCAGGTCTCAGTTCTTTCAATGCTGAATATTTTTCACTGCTTCTGTCAGTTCATGTAGTTCATATTGATTATACAGTGCCCCAGTGGCCTAAAAAGGCACCAACCTCCTAAACCAGGGATGGTGTCCAATCTGGGTTTTCTAAAAGCAGAGTGGCGCAGCGGTAGCGTGCTGGGCCCATAACCCAGAGGTTGATGTATCGAAACCATCCTCTGCTATCCAGTTGGTTTTTAGCTTTGAAGTGTATTCAGGGATTATTAGCCTAAACCTTTATTTCAGGACAAGTTTCTCAGTTCCTTCAATGCTGAATTTGTTTCACTGCTTCTGTCAGTTCATGTAGTTCATATTGGTTATTCAGTGCCCCAGTGGTGTTGAGGTCCCTTAACACAGAGGTCCAACGATCAAAACCTTTTTCTGCTGTTCCTTTGTTTTTTATCTATGAAGTGTATTCAGAGATTATTATCCTAAACCTTTTTTTCATGAGAAGTTTCTCAGTTCCTTCAATGCTGAATTTGTTTCACTGCTTCTGTCAGTTCATGTAGTTCATATTGGTTATTCTGTGCCCCAGTGGTGTTCAGGTCCCATAACACAGAGGTCCATCGTTCAAAACCTTTCTCTGCTATCCAGTTGGTTTTTAGATATAAAGTGCAAACAGGGATAAAAATGCCTCAATTCATGGGCAGGTCTCAGTAACGGTCCATGATTTTAAATAAAATCTATCCTTCTGTAAATTTGTAAATGTTGTTATTGGCAGGCAGTGCCCCAGTGGCCTAATGGATAGGGCACTGGCCTCCTAAGCCAGGGATTGTCCGTTCAAGTCCCATCTGGGGTGGCAGAATAGTGCAGTGGAAGTGTTCTAGGCTCAGAAGTTGATGGATCGAAACCATCCTCTGCTGTTCATTTGTTTTTTATCTATGAAGTGTATTCAGGTATTATTAGCCTAAACCTTTTTTTCATGAGCAGGTCTCAGTTCTTTCAATGCTGAATATTTTTCACTGCTTCTGTCAGTTCATGTAGTTCATATTGATTATAGATTGCCCCAGTGGCCTAAAAAGGCACCAACCTCCTAAGCCAGGGATGGTGTCCAATCTGGGTTTTCTGAAAGCAGAGTGGCGCAGCGGTAGCGTGCTGGGCCCATAACCCAGAGGTCAATGCGTCGAAACCATCCTCTGCTAACCAGTTGGTTTTTAGCTTTGAAGTGTATTCAGGGATTATTAGCCTAAACCTTTATTTCAGGACAAGTTTCTCAGTTCCTTCAATGCTGAATTTGTTTCACTGCTTCTGTCAGTTCATGTAGTTCATATTGGTTATTCAGTGCCCCAGTGGTGTTGAGGTCCCTTAACACAGAGGTCCAACGATCAAAACCTTTTTCTGCTATCCAGTTGGTTTTTAGCTACGAAGTGTATTCAGAGATTATTAGCTTAAACCTTTTTTTTCATGAGCAGGTCTCAGTTCTTTCAATGCTGAATATTTTTCACTGCTTCTGTCAGTTCATGTAGTTCATATTGGTTATTCAGTGCCCCAGTGGTGTTGAGGTCCCTTAACACAGAGGTCCAACGATCAAAACCTTTTTCTGCTATCCAGTTGGTTTTTAGCTATGAAGTGTATTAAGAGATTATTAGCCTAAACCTTTTTTTCATGAGCAGGTCTCAGTTCTTTCAATGCTGAATATTTTTCACTGCTTCTGTCAGTTCATGTAGTTCATATTGATTATACAGTGCCCCAGTGGCCTAAAAAGGCACCAACCTCCTAAGCCAGGGATAGTGTCCAATCTGGTTTTCTGAAAGCAGAGTGGCGCAGCGGTAGCGTGCTGGGCCCATAACCCAGAGGTCGATGGATCGAAACCATCCTCTGCTATCGAGTTGGTTTTTAGCCTTGAAGTGTATTCAGGGATTATTAGCCTAAACCTTTATTTCATGAGAAGTTTCTCAGTTCCTTCAATGCTGAATTTGTTTCACTGCTTCTGTCAGTTCATGTAGTTCATATTGGTTATTCAGTGCCCCAGTGGTGTTGAGGTCCCTTAACACAGAGGTCCTACGATCAAAACCTTTTTCTGCTATCCATTTGGTTTTTAGCTATGAAGTGTATTCAGAGATTATTAACTTAAACCTTTTTTTTTATGAGCAGGTCTCAGTTCTTTCAATGCTGAATATTTTTCACTGCTTCTGTCAGTTCATGTAGTTCATATTGATTATACAGTAACCCAGTGGCCTAAAAAGGCACCAACCTCCTAAACCAGGGATGGTGTCCAACCTGGGTTTTCTGAAAGCAGAGTGGCGCAGCGGTAGCGTGCTGGGCCCATAACCCAGAGGTCGATGGATCAAAACCATCCTCTGCTATCGAGTTGGTTTTTAGCTTTGAAGTGTATTAAGGGATTATTAGCCTAAACCTTTATTTCAGGACAAGTTTCTCAGTTCCTTCAATGCTGAATTTGTTTCACTGCTTCTGTCAGTTCATGTAGTTCATATTGGTTATTCAGTGCCCCAGTGGTGTTGAGGTCCCTTAACACAGAGGTCGATGGATCGAAACCATCCTCTGCTATCCAGTTGGTTTTTAGCTTTGAAGTGTATTCAGGGATTATTAGCCTAAACCTTTATTTCATGAGAAGTTTCTCAGTTCCTTCAATGCTGAATATTTTTCACTGCTTCTGTAAATTCATGTAGTTCATATTGATTATACAGTGCCCCAGTGGCCTAAAAAGGCACCAACCTCCTAAGCCAGGGATGGTGTCCAATCTGGGTTTTCTGAAAGCAGAGTGGGTCAGCGGTAGCATGCTTGGCCCATAACCCAGAGGTCGATGGATTGAAACCATCCTCTGCTATCGAGTTGGTTTTTAGCTTTGAAGTGTATTCAGGGATTATTAGCCTAAACCTTTATTTCAGGACAAGTTTCTCAGTTCCTTCAATGCTGAATTTGTTTCACTGCTTCTGTCAGTCCATGTAGTTCATATTGGTTATTCAGTGCCCCAGTGGTGTTCAGGTCCCATAACACAGAGGTCCATCGATCAAAACCTTTCTCTGCTATCCAGTTGGTTTTTAGATATAAAGTGCAAACAGGGATAAAAATGCCTCAATTCATGGGCAGGTCTCAGTGCCGGTCCATGATTTTAAATAAAATCTATGCTTCTTTAAGTTCGTAAAGGTTGCGAAGGGTAGGCAGTGCCCCAGTGGCCTAATGGATAAGGCACAGGCCTCCTAAGCCAGGGATTGTGGGTTCAAGTCCCATCTGGGGTGGCAGAAAGCAGAATGGTGCAGTGGAAGTGTTCTAGGCTCAGAAGTTGATGGATTGAAACCATCCTCTGCTGTTCATTTGTTTTTTATCTATGAAGTGTATTCAGGAATTATTAGCCTAAACCTTTATTTCAGGACAAGTTTCTCAGTTCCCTCAATGCTGAATTTGTTTCACTGCTTCTGTCAGTTCATGTAGTTCATATTGGTTATTCAGTGCCCCAGTGGTGTTGAGGTCCCTTAACACAGAGGTCCAACGATCAAAACCTTTTTCTGCTATCCAGTTGGTTTTTAGCTATGAAGTGTATTAAGAGATTATTAGCCTAAACCTTTTTTTCATGAGCAGGTCTCAGTTCTTTCAATGCTGAATATTTTTCATTGCTTCTGTCAGTTCATGTAGTTCATATTGATTATACAGTGCCCCAGTGGCCTAAAAAGGCACCAACCTCCTAAGCCAGGGACAGTGTCCAATCTGGGTTTTCTGAAAGCAGAGTGGCGCAGTGGTAGCATGCTTGGCCCATAACCCAGAGGTCGATGGATTGAACCCATCCTCTGCTATCGAGTTGGTTTTTAGCTTTGAAGTGTATTCAGGGATTATTAGCCTAAACCTTTATTTCAGGACAAGTTTCTCAGTTCCTTCAATGCTGAATTTGTTTCACTGCTTCTGTCAGTCCATGTAGTTCATATTGTTTATTCAGTGCCCCAGTGGTGTTCAGGTCCCATAACACAGAGGTCCATCGATCAAAACCTTTCTCTGCTATCCAGTTGGTTTTTAGATATAAAGTGCAAACAGGGATAAAAATGCCTCAATTCATGGGCAGGTCTCAGTGCCGGTCCATGATTTTAAATAAAATCTATGCTTCTTTAAGTTCGTAAAGGTTGCTAAGGGTAGGCAGTGCCCCAGTGGCCTAATGGATAAGGCACCGGCCTCCTAAGCCAGGGATTGTGGGTTCAAGTCCCATCTGGGGTGGCAGAAAGCAGAATGGTGCAGTGGAAGTGTTCTAGGCTCAGAAGTTGATGGATTGAAACCATCCTCTGCTGTTCATTTGTTTTTTATCTATGAAGTGTATTCAGGAATTATTAGCCTAAACCTTTATTTCAGGACAAGTTTCTCAGTTCCCTCAATGCTGAATTTGTTTCACTGCTTCTGTCAGTTCATGTAGTTCATATTGGTTATTCAGTGCCCCAGTGGTGTTGAGGTCCCTTAACACAGAGGTCCAACGATCAAAACCTTTTTCTGCTATCCAGTTGGTTTTTAGCTATGAAGTGTATTAAGAGATTATTAGCCTAAACCTTTTTTTCATGAGCAGGTCTCAGTTCTTTCAATGCTGAATATTTTTCATTGCTTCTGTCAGTTCATGTAGTTCATATTGATTATACAGTGCCCCAGTGGCCTAAAAAGGCACCAACCTCCTAAGCCAGGGACAGTGTCCAATCTGGGTTTTCTGAAAGCAGAGTGGCGCAGTGGTAGCATGCTTGGCCCATAACCCAGAGGTCGATGGATTGAACCCATCCTCTGCTATCGAGTTGGTTTTTAGCTTTGAAGTGTATTCAGGGATTATTAGCCTAAACCTTTATTTCAGGACAAGTTTCTCAGTTCCTTCAATGCTGAATTTGTTTCACTGCTTCTGTCAGTCCATGTAGTTCATATTGTTTATTCAGTGCCCCAGTGGTGTTCAGGTCCCATAACACAGAGGTCCATCGATCAAAACCTTTCTCTGCTATCCAGTTGGTTTTTAGATATAAAGTGCAAACAGGGATAAAAATGCCTCAATTCATGGGCAGGTCTCAGTGCCGGTCCATGATTTTAAATAAAATCTATGCTTCTTTAAGTTCGTAAAGGTTGCTAAGGGTAGGCAGTGCCCCAGTGGCCTAATGGATAAGGCACCGGCCTCCTAAGCCAGGGATTGTGGGTTCAAGTCCCATCTGGGGTGGCAGAAAGCAGAATGGTGCAGTGGAAGTGTTCTAGGCTCAGAAGTTGATGGATTGAAACCATCCTCTGCTGTTCATTTGTTTTTTATCTATGAAGTGTATTCAGGAATTATTAGCCTAAACCTTTATTTCAGGACAAGTTTCTCAGTTCCCTCAATGCTGAATTTGTTTCACTGCTTCTGTCAGTTCATGTAGTTCATATTGGTTATTCAGTGCCCCAGTGGTGTTGAGGTCCCTTAACACAGAGGTCCAACGATCAAAACCTTTTTCTGCTATCCAGTTGGTTTTTAGCTATGAAGTGTATTAAGAGATTATTAGCCTAAACCTTTTTTTCATGAGCAGGTCTCAGTTCTTTCAATGCTGAATATTTTTCACTGCTTCTGTCAGTTCATGTAGTTCATATTGATTATACAGTGCCCCAGTGGCCTAAAAAGGCACCAACCTCCTAAGCCAGGGACAGTGTCCAATCTGGGTTTTCTGAAAGCAGAGTGGCGCAGTGGTAGCGTGCTGGGCCCATAACCCAGAGGTCGATGGATCGAAACCATCCTCTGCTATCGAGTTGGTTTTTAGCCTTGAAGTGTATTCAGGGATTATTAGCCTAAACCTTTATTTCATGAGAAGTTTCTCAGTTCCTTCAATGCTGAATTTGTTTCACTGCTTCTGTCAGTTCATGTAGTTCATATTGGTTATTCAGTGCCCCAGTGGTGTTGAGGTCCCTTAACACAGAGGTCCAACGATCAAAACCTTTTTCTGCTATCCATTTGGTTTTTAGCTATGAAGTGTATTCAGGGATTATTAGCCTAAACCTTTATTTCAGGACAAGTTTCTCAGTTCCCTCAATGCTGAATTTGTTTCACTGCTTCTGTCAGTTCATGTAGTTCATATTGGTTATTCAGTGCCCCAGTGGTGTTGAGGTCCCTTAACACAGAGGTCCAACGATCAAAACCTTTTTCTGCTATCCAGTTGGTTTTTAGCTATGAAGTGTATTAAGAGATTATTAGCCTAAACCTTTTTTTCATGAGCAGGTCTCAGTTCTTTCAATGCTGAATATTTTTCACTGCTTCTGTCAGTTCATGTAGTTCATATTGATTATACAGTGCCCCAGTGGCCTAAAAAGGCACCAACCTCCTAAGCCAGGGACAGTGTCCAATCTGGGTTTTCTGAAAGCAGAGTGGCGCAGTGGTAGCGTGCTGGGCCCATAACCCAGAGGTCGATGGATCGAAACCATCCTCTGCTATCGAGTTGGTTTTTAGCCTTGAAGTGTATTCAGGGATTATTACCCTAAACCTTTATTTCATGAGAAGTTTCTCAGTTCCTTCAATGCTGAATTTGTTTCACTGCTTCTGTCAGTTCATGTAGTTCATATTGGTTATTCAGTGCCCCAGTGGTGTTGAGGTCCCTTAACACAGAGGTCCAACGATCAAAACCTTTTTCTGCTATCCATTTGGTTTTTAGCTATGAAGTGTATTCAGGGATTATTAGCCTAAACCTTTATTTCAGGACAAGTTTCTCAGTTCCCTCAATGCTGAATTTGTTTCACTGCTTCTGTCAGTTCATGTAGTTCATATTGGTTATTCAGTGCCCCAGTGGTGTTGAGATCCCTTAACACAGAGGTCCAACGATCAAAACCTTTTTCTGCTATCCAGTTGGTTTTTAGCTATGAAGTGTATTAAGAGATTATTAGCCTAAACCTTTTTTTCATTAGCAGGTCTCAGTTCTTTCAATGCTGAATATTTTTCACTGCTTCTGTCAGTTCATGTAGTTCATATTGATTATACAGTGCCCCAGTGGCCTAAAAAGGCACCAACCTCCTAAGCCAGGGACAGTGTCCAATCTGGGTTTTCTGAAAGCAGAGTGGCGCAGCGGTAGCGTGCTGGGCCCATAACCCATAGGTCGATGGATCGAAACCATCCTCTGCTATTGAGTTGGTTTTTAGCCTTGAAGTGTATTCAGGGATTATTAGCCTAAACCTTTATTTCATGAGAAGTTTCTCAGTTCCTTCAATGCTGAATTTGTTTCACTGCTTCTGTCAGTTCATGTAGTTCATATTGGTTATTCAGTGCCCCAGTGGTGTTGAGGTCCCTTAACACAGAGGTCCTACGATCAAAACCTTTTTCTGCTATCCATTTGGTTTTTAGCTATGAAGTGTATTCAGAGATTATTAGCTTAAACCTTTTTTTTTATGAGCAGGTCTCAGTTCTTTCAATGCTGAATATTTTTCACTGCTTCTGTCAGTTCATGTAGTTCATATTGATTATACAGTGCCCCAGTGGCCTAAAAAGGCACCAACCTCCTAAGCCAGGGATGGTGTCCAATCTGGGTTTTCTGAAAGCAGAGTGGGTCAGCGGTAGCATGCTGGGCCCATAACCCAGAGGTCGATGGATTGAAACCATCCTCTGCTATCGAGTTGGTTTTTAGCTTTGAAGTGTATTCAGGAATTATTAGCCTAAACCTTTATTTCAGGACAAGTTTCTCAGTTCCCTCAATGCTGAATTTGTTTCACTGCTTCTGTCAGTTCATGTAGTTCATATTGGTTATTCAGTGCCCCAGTGGTGTTGAGGTCCCTTAACACAGAGGTCCAACGATCAAAACCTTTTTCTGCTATCCAGTTGGTTTTTAGCTATGAAGTGTATTAAGAGATTATTAGCCTAAACCTTTTTTTCATGAGCAGGTCTCAGTTCTTTCAATGCTGAATATTTTTCATTGCTTCTGTCAGTTCATGTAGTTCATATTGATTATACAGTGCCCCAGTGGCCTAAAAAGGCACCAACCTCCTAAGCCAGGGACAGTGTCCAATCTGGGTTTTCTGAAAGCAGAGTGGCGCAGTGGTAGCATGCTT
Source organism: Thymallus thymallus (assembly GCA_023634145.1). NCBI lineage: Eukaryota > Metazoa > Chordata > Actinopteri > Salmoniformes > Salmonidae > Thymallus > Thymallus thymallus. The sequence continues at coordinate 1,772,256 of JAKYLM010000048.1, forward strand.
GGCCCATAACCCAGAGGTCGATGGATTGAACCCATCCTCTGCTATCGAGTTGGTTTTTAGCTTTGAAGTGTATTCAGGGATTATTAGCCTAAACCTTTATTTCAGGACAAGTTTCTCAGTTCCTTCAATGCTGAATTTGTTTCACTGCTTCTGTCAGTCCATGTAGTTCATATTGTTTATTCAGTGCCCCAGTGGTGTTCAGGTCCCATAACACAGAGGTCCATCGATCAAAACCTTTCTCTGCTATCCAGTTGGTTTTTAGATATAAAGTGCAAACAGGGATAAAAATGCCTCAATTCATGGGCAGGTCTCAGTGCCGGTCCATGATTTTAAATAAAATCTATGCTTCTTTAAGTTCGTAAAGGTTGCTAAGGGTAGGCAGTGCCCCAGTGGCCTAATGGATAAGGCACCGGCCTCCTAAGCCAGGGATTGTGGGTTCAAGTCCCATCTGGGGTGGCAGAAAGCAGAATGGTGCAGTGGAAGTGTTCTAGGCTCAGAAGTTGATGGATTGAAACCATCCTCTGCTGTTCATTTGTTTTTTATCTATGAAGTGTATTCAGGAATTATTAGCCTAAACCTTTATTTCAGGACAAGTTTCTCAGTTCCCTCAATGCTGAATTTGTTTCACTGCTTCTGTCAGTTCATGTAGTTCATATTGGTTATTCAGTGCCCCAGTGGTGTTGAGGTCCCTTAACACAGAGGTCCAACGATCAAAACCTTTTTCTGCTATCCAGTTGGTTTTTAGCTATGAAGTGTATTAAGAGATTATTAGCCTAAACCTTTTTTTCATGAGCAGGTCTCAGTTCTTTCAATGCTGAATATTTTTCACTGCTTCTGTCAGTTCATGTAGTTCATATTGATTATACAGTGCCCCAGTGGCCTAAAAAGGCACCAACCTCCTAAGCCAGGGACAGTGTCCAATCTGGGTTTTCTGAAAGCAGAGTGGCGCAGTGGTAGCGTGCTGGGCCCATAACCCAGAGGTCGATGGATCGAAACCATCCTCTGCTATCGAGTTGGTTTTTAGCCTTGAAGTGTATTCAGGGATTATTAGCCTAAACCTTTATTTCATGAGAAGTTTCTCAGTTCCTTCAATGCTGAATTTGTTTCACTGCTTCTGTCAGTTCATGTAGTTCATATTGGTTATTCAGTGCCCCAGTGGTGTTGAGGTCCCTTAACACAGAGGTCCAACGATCAAAACCTTTTTCTGCTATCCATTTGGTTTTTAGCTATGAAGTGTATTCAGGGATTATTAGCCTAAACCTTTATTTCAGGACAAGTTTCTCAGTTCCCTCAATGCTGAATTTGTTTCACTGCTTCTGTCAGTTCATGTAGTTCATATTGGTTATTCAGTGCCCCAGTGGTGTTGAGGTCCCTTAACACAGAGGTCCAACGATCAAAACCTTTTTCTGCTATCCAGTTGGTTTTTAGCTATGAAGTGTATTAAGAGATTATTAGCCTAAACCTTTTTTTCATGAGCAGGTCTCAGTTCTTTCAATGCTGAATATTTTTCACTGCTTCTGTCAGTTCATGTAGTTCATATTGATTATACAGTGCCCCAGTGGCCTAAAAAGGCACCAACCTCCTAAGCCAGGGACAGTGTCCAATCTGGGTTTTCTGAAAGCAGAGTGGCGCAGTGGTAGCGTGCTGGGCCCATAACCCAGAGGTCGATGGATCGAAACCATCCTCTGCTATCGAGTTGGTTTTTAGCCTTGAAGTGTATTCAGGGATTATTACCCTAAACCTTTATTTCATGAGAAGTTTCTCAGTTCCTTCAATGCTGAATTTGTTTCACTGCTTCTGTCAGTTCATGTAGTTCATATTGGTTATTCAGTGCCCCAGTGGTGTTGAGGTCCCTTAACACAGAGGTCCAACGATCAAAACCTTTTTCTGCTATCCATTTGGTTTTTAGCTATGAAGTGTATTCAGGGATTATTAGCCTAAACCTTTATTTCAGGACAAGTTTCTCAGTTCCCTCAATGCTGAATTTGTTTCACTGCTTCTGTCAGTTCATGTAGTTCATATTGGTTATTCAGTGCCCCAGTGGTGTTGAGATCCCTTAACACAGAGGTCCAACGATCAAAACCTTTTTCTGCTATCCAGTTGGTTTTTAGCTATGAAGTGTATTAAGAGATTATTAGCCTAAACCTTTTTTTCATTAGCAGGTCTCAGTTCTTTCAATGCTGAATATTTTTCACTGCTTCTGTCAGTTCATGTAGTTCATATTGATTATACAGTGCCCCAGTGGCCTAAAAAGGCACCAACCTCCTAAGCCAGGGACAGTGTCCAATCTGGGTTTTCTGAAAGCAGAGTGGCGCAGCGGTAGCGTGCTGGGCCCATAACCCATAGGTCGATGGATCGAAACCATCCTCTGCTATTGAGTTGGTTTTTAGCCTTGAAGTGTATTCAGGGATTATTAGCCTAAACCTTTATTTCATGAGAAGTTTCTCAGTTCCTTCAATGCTGAATTTGTTTCACTGCTTCTGTCAGTTCATGTAGTTCATATTGGTTATTCAGTGCCCCAGTGGTGTTGAGGTCCCTTAACACAGAGGTCCTACGATCAAAACCTTTTTCTGCTATCCATTTGGTTTTTAGCTATGAAGTGTATTCAGAGATTATTAGCTTAAACCTTTTTTTTTATGAGCAGGTCTCAGTTCTTTCAATGCTGAATATTTTTCACTGCTTCTGTCAGTTCATGTAGTTCATATTGATTATACAGTGCCCCAGTGGCCTAAAAAGGCACCAACCTCCTAAGCCAGGGATGGTGTCCAATCTGGGTTTTCTGAAAGCAGAGTGGGTCAGCGGTAGCATGCTGGGCCCATAACCCAGAGGTCGATGGATTGAAACCATCCTCTGCTATCGAGTTGGTTTTTAGCTTTGAAGTGTATTCAGGGATTATTAGCCTAAACCTTTATTTCAGGACAAGTTTCTCAGTTCCTTCAATGCTGAATTTGTTTCACTGCTTCTGTCAGTCCATGTAGTTCATATTGGTTATTCAGTGCCCCAGTGGTGTTCAGGTCCCATAACACAGAGGTCCATCGATCAAAACCTTTCTCTGCTATCCAGTTGGTTTTTAGATATAAAGTGCAAACAGGGATAAAAATGCCTCAATTCATGGGCAGGTCTCAGTGCCGGTCCATGATTTTAAATAAAATCTATGCTTCTTTAAGTTCGTAAAGGTTGCTAAGGGTAGGCAGTGCCCCAGTGGCCTAATGGATAAGGCACCGGCCTCCTAAGCCAGGGATTGTGGGTTCAAGTCCCATCTGGGGTGGCAGAAAGCCGAATGGTGCAGTGGAAGTGTTCTAGGCTCAGAAGTTGATGGATTGAAACCATCCTCTGCTGTTCATTTGTTTTTTATCTATGAAGTGTATTCAGTGATTATTAGCCTAAACCTTTATTTCAGGACAAGTTTCTCAGTTCCCTCAATGCTGAATTTGTTTCACTGCTTCTGTCAGTTCTTGTAGTTCATATTGGTTATTCAGTGCCCCAGTGGTGTTGAGGTCCCTTAACACAGAGGTCCAACGATCAAAACCTTTTTCTGCTATCCAGTTGGTTTTTAGCTATGAAGTGTATTAAGAGATTATTAGCCTAAACCTTTTTTTCATGAGCAGGTCTCAGTTCTTTCAATGCTGAATATTTTTCACTGCTTCTGTCAGTTCATGTAGTTCATATTGATTATACAGTGCCCCAGTGGCCTAAAAAGGCACCAACCTCCTAAGCCAGGGACAGTGTCCAATCTGGGTTTTCTGAAAGCAGAGTGGCGCAGTGGTAGCGTGCTGGGCCAATAACCCAGAGGTCGATGGATCGAAACCATCCTCTGCTATCGAGTTGGTTTTTAGCCTTGAAGTGTATTCAGGGATTATTAGCCTAAACCTTTATTTCATGAGAAGTTTCTCAGTTCCTTCAATGCTGAATTTGTTTCACTGCTTCTGTCAGTTCATGTAGTTCATATTGGTTATTCAGTGCCCCAGTGGTGTTGAGGTCCCTTAACACAGAGGTCCTACGATCAAAACCTTTTTCTGCTATCCATTTGGTTTTTAGCTATGAAGTGTATTCAGAGATTATTAACTTAAACCTTTTTTTTTATGAGCAGGTCTCAGTTCTTTCAATGCTGAATATTTTTCACTGCTTCTGTCAGTTCATGTAGTTCATATTGATTATACAGTAACCCAGTGGCCTAAAAAGGCACCAACCTCCTAAACCAGGGATGGTGTCCAACCTGGGTTTTCTGAAAGCAGAGTGGCGCAGCGGTAGCGTGCTGGGCCCATAACCCAGAGGTCGATGGATCAAAACCATCCTCTGCTATCGAGTTGGTTTTTAGCTTTGAAGTGTATTAAGGGATTATTAGCCTAAACCTTTATTTCAGGACAAGTTTCTCAGTTCCTTCAATGCTGAATTTGTTTCACTGCTTCTGTCAGTTCATGTAGTTCATATTGGTTATTCAGTGCCCCAGTGGTGTTGAGGTCCCTTAACACAGAGGTCGATGGATCGAAACCATCCTCTGCTATCCAGTTGGTTTTTAGCTTTGAAGTGTATTCAGGGATTATTAGCCTAAACCTTTATTTCATGAGAAGTTTCTCAGTTCCTTCAATGCTGAATATTTTTCACTGCTTCTGTAAATTCATGTAGTTCATATTGATTATACAGTGCCCCAGTGGCCTAAAAAGGCACCAACCTCCTAAGCCAGGGATGGTGTCCAATCTGGGTTTTCTGAAAGCAGAGTGGGTCAGCGGTAGCATGCTTGGCCCATAACCCAGAGGTCGATGGATTGAAACCATCCTCTGCTATCGAGTTGGTTTTTAGCTTTGAAGTGTATTCAGGGATTATTAGCCTAAACCTTTATTTCAGGACAAGTTTCTCAGTTCCTTCAATGCTGAATTTGTTTCACTGCTTCTGTCAGTCCATGTAGTTCATATTGGTTATTCAGTGCCCCAGTGGTGTTCAGGTCCCATAACACAGAGGTCCATCGATCAAAACCTTTCTCTGCTATCCAGTTGGTTTTTAGATATAAAGTGCAAACAGGGATAAAAATGCCTCAATTCATGGGCAGGTCTCAGTGCCGGTCCATGATTTTAAATAAAATCTATGCTTCTTTAAGTTCGTAAAGGTTGCGAAGGGTAGGCAGTGCCCCAGTGGCCTAATGGATAAGGCACAGGCCTCCTAAGCCAGGGATTGTGGGTTCAAGTCCCATCTGGGGTGGCAGAAAGCAGAATGGTGCAGTGGAAGTGTTCTAGGCTCAGAAGTTGATGGATTGAAACCATCCTCTGCTGTTCATTTGTTTTTTATCTATGAAGTGTATTCAGGAATTATTAGCCTAAACCTTTATTTCAGGACAAGTTTCTCAGTTCCCTCAATGCTGAATTTGTTTCACTGCTTCTGTCAGTTCATGTAGTTCATATTGGTTATTCAGTGCCCCAGTGGTGTTGAGGTCCCTTAACACAGAGGTCCAACGATCAAAACCTTTTTCTGCTATCCAGTTGGTTTTTAGCTATGAAGTGTATTAAGAGATTATTAGCCTAAACCTTTTTTTCATGAGCAGGTCTCAGTTCTTTCAATGCTGAATATTTTTCATTGCTTCTGTCAGTTCATGTAGTTCATATTGATTATACAGTGCCCCAGTGGCCTAAAAAGGCACCAACCTCCTAAGCCAGGGACAGTGTCCAATCTGGGTTTTCTGAAAGCAGAGTGGCGCAGTGGTAGCATGCTTGGCCCATAACCCAGAGGTCGATGGATTGAACCCATCCTCTGCTATCGAGTTGGTTTTTAGCTTTGAAGTGTATTCAGGGATTATTAGCCTAAACCTTTATTTCAGGACAAGTTTCTCAGTTCCTTCAATGCTGAATTTGTTTCACTGCTTCTGTCAGTCCATGTAGTTCATATTGGTTATTCAGTGCCCCAGTGGTGTTGAGGTCCCTTAACACAGAGGTCCAACGATCAAAACCTTTTTCTGCTATCCAGTTGGTTTTTAGCTATGAAGTGTATTCAGAGATTATTAGCCTAAACCTTTTTTTCATGAGCAGGTCTCAGTTCTTTCAATGCTGAATATTTTTCACTGCTTCTGTCAGTTCATGTAGTTCATATTGATTATACAGTGCCCCAGTGGCCTAAAAAGGCACCAACCTCCTAAGCCAGGGACAGTGTCCAATCTGGGTTTTCTGAAAGCAGAGTGGCGCAGTGGTAGCGTGCTGGGCCAATAACCCAGAGGTCGATGGATCGAAACCATCCTCTGCTATCGAGTTGGTTTTTAGCCTTGAAGTGTATTCAGGGATTATTAGCCTAAACCTTTATTTCATGAGAAGTTTCTCAGTTCCTTCAATGCTGAATTTGTTTCACTGCTTCTGTCAGTTCATGTAGTTCATATTGGTTATTCAGTGCCCCAGTGGTGTTGAGGTCCCTTAACACAGAGGTCCTACGATCAAAACCTTTTTCTGCTATCCATTTGGTTTTTAGCTATGAAGTGTATTCAGAGATTATTAACTTAAACCTTTTTTTTTATGAGCAGGTCTCAGTTCTTTCAATGCTGAATATTTTTCACTGCTTCTGTCAGTTCATGTAGTTCATATTGATTATACAGTAACCCAGTGGCCTAAAAAGGCACCAACCTCCTAAACCAGGGATGGTGTCCAACCTGGGTTTTCTGAAAGCAGAGTGGCGCAGCGGTAGCGTGCTGGGCCCATAACCCAGAGGTCGATGGATCAAAACCATCCTCTGCTATCGAGTTGGTTTTTAGCTTTGAAGTGTATTAAGGGATTATTAGCCTAAACCTTTATTTCAGGACAAGTTTCTCAGTTCCTTCAATGCTGAATTTGTTTCACTGCTTCTGTCAGTTCATGTAGTTCATATTGGTTATTCAGTGCCCCAGTGGTGTTGAGGTCCCTTAACACAGAGGTCCAACGATCAAAACCTTTTTCTGCTGTTCATTTGTTTTTTATCTATGAAGTGTATTCAGGAATTATTAGCCTAAACCTTTATTTCAGGACAAGTTTCTCAGTTCCCTCAATGCTGAATTTGTTTCACTGCTTCTGTCAGTTCATGTAGTTCATATTGGTTATTCAGTGCCCCAGTGGTGTTGAGGTCCCTTAACACAGAGGTCCAACGATCAAAACCTTTTTCTGCTATCCATTTGGTTTTTAGCTATGAAGTGTATTCAGGGATTATTAGCCTAAACCTTTATTTCAGGACAAGTTTCTCAGTTCCCTCAATGCTGAATTTGTTTCACTGCTTCTGTCAGTTCATGTAGTTCATATTGGTTATTCAGTGCCCCAGTGGTGTTGAGATCCCTTAACACAGAGGTCCAACGATCAAAACCTTTTTCTGCTATCCAGTTGGTTTTTAGCTATGAAGTGTATTAAGAGATTATTAGCCTAAACCTTTTTTTCATTAGCAGGTCTCAGTTCTTTCAATGCTGAATATTTTTCACTGCTTCTGTCAGTTCATGTAGTTCATATTGATTATACAGTGCCCCAGTGGCCTAAAAAGGCACCAACCTCCTAAGCCAGGGACAGTGTCCAATCTGGGTTTTCTGAAAGCAGAGTGGCGCAGCGGTAGCGTGCTGGGCCCATAACCCATAGGTCGATGGATCGAAACCATCCTCTGCTATTGAGTTGGTTTTTAGCCTTGAAGTGTATTCAGGGATTATTAGCCTAAACCTTTATTTCATGAGAAGTTTCTCAGTTCCTTCAATGCTGAATTTGTTTCACTGCTTCTGTCAGTTCATGTAGTTCATATTGGTTATTCAGTGCCCCAGTGGTGTTGAGGTCCCTTAACACAGAGGTCCTACGATCAAAACCTTTTTCTGCTATCCATTTGGTTTTTAGCTATGAAGTGTATTCAGAGATTATTAGCTTAAACCTTTTTTTTTATGAGCAGGTCTCAGTTCTTTCAATGCTGAATATTTTTCACTGCTTCTGTCAGTTCATGTAGTTCATATTGATTATACAGTGCCCCAGTGGCCTAAAAAGGCACCAACCTCCTAAGCCAGGGATGGTGTCCAATCTGGGTTTTCTGAAAGCAGAGTGGGTCAGCGGTAGCATGCTGGGCCCATAACCCAGAGGTCGATGGATTGAAACCATCCTCTGCTATCGAGTTGGTTTTTAGCTTTGAAGTGTATTCAGGGATTATTAGCCTAAACCTTTATTTCAGGACAAGTTTCTCAGTTCCTTCAATGCTGAATTTGTTTCACTGCTTCTGTCAGTCCATGTAGTTCATATTGGTTATTCAGTGCCCCAGTGGTGTTCAGGTCCCATAACACAGAGGTCCATCGATCAAAACCTTTCTCTGCTATCCAGTTGGTTTTTAGATATAAAGTGCAAACAGGGATAAAAATGCCTCAATTCATGGGCAGGTCTCAGTGCCGGTCCATGATTTTAAATAAAATCTATGCTTCTTTAAGTTCGTAAAGGTTGCTAAGGGTAGGCAGTGCCCCAGTGGCCTAATGGATAAGGCACCGGCCTCCTAAGCCAGGGATTGTGGGTTCAAGTCCCATCTGGGGTGGCAGAAAGCCGAATGGTGCAGTGGAAGTGTTCTAGGCTCAGAAGTTGATGGATTGAAACCATCCTCTGCTGTTCATTTGTTTTTTATCTATGAAGTGTATTCAGTGATTATTAGCCTAAACCTTTATTTCAGGACAAGTTTCTCAGTTCCCTCAATGCTGAATTTGTTTCACTGCTTCTGTCAGTTCTTGTAGTTCATATTGGTTATTCAGTGCCCCAGTGGTGTTGAGGTCCCTTAACACAGAGGTCCAACGATCAAAACCTTTTTCTGCTATCCAGTTGGTTTTTAGCTATGAAGTGTATTAAGAGATTATTAGCCTAAACCTTTTTTTCATGAGCAGGTCTCAGTTCTTTCAATGCTGAATATTTTTCACTGCTTCTGTCAGTTCATGTAGTTCATATTGATTATACAGTGCCCCAGTGGCCTAAAAAGGCACCAACCTCCTAAGCCAGGGACAGTGTCCAATCTGGGTTTTCTGAAAGCAGAGTGGCGCAGTGGTAGCGTGCTGGGCCAATAACCCAGAGGTCGATGGATCGAAACCATCCTCTGCTATCGAGTTGGTTTTTAGCCTTGAAGTGTATTCAGGGATTATTAGCCTAAACCTTTATTTCATGAGAAGTTTCTCAGTTCCTTCAATGCTGAATTTGTTTCACTGCTTCTGTCAGTTCATGTAGTTCATATTGGTTATTCAGTGCCCCAGTGGTGTTGAGGTCCCTTAACACAGAGGTCCTACGATCAAAACCTTTTTCTGCTATCCATTTGGTTTTTAGCTATGAAGTGTATTCAGAGATTATTAACTTAAACCTTTTTTTTTATGAGCAGGTCTCAGTTCTTTCAATGCTGAATATTTTTCACTGCTTCTGTCAGTTCATGTAGTTCATATTGATTATACAGTAACCCAGTGGCCTAAAAAGGCACCAACCTCCTAAACCAGGGATGGTGTCCAACCTGGGTTTTCTGAAAGCAGAGTGGCGCAGCGGTAGCGTGCTGGGCCCATAACCCAGAGGTCGATGGATCAAAACCATCCTCTGCTATCGAGTTGGTTTTTAGCTTTGAAGTGTATTAAGGGATTATTAGCCTAAACCTTTATTTCAGGACAAGTTTCTCAGTTCCTTCAATGCTGAATTTGTTTCACTGCTTCTGTCAGTTCATGTAGTTCATATTGGTTATTCAGTGCCCCAGTGGTGTTGAGGTCCCTTAACACAGAGGTCGATGGATCGAAACCATCCTCTGCTATCCAGTTGGTTTTTAGCTTTGAAGTGTATTCAGGGATTATTAGCCTAAACCTTTATTTCATGAGAAGTTTCTCAGTTCCTTCAATGCTGAATATTTTTCACTGCTTCTGTAAATTCATGTAGTTCATATTGATTATACAGTGCCCCAGTGGCCTAAAAAGGCACCAACCTCCTAAGCCAGGGATGGTGTCCAATCTGGGTTTTCTGAAAGCAGAGTGGGTCAGCGGTAGCATGCTTGGCCCATAACCCAGAGGTCGATGGATTGAAACCATCCTCTGCTATCGAGTTGGTTTTTAGCTTTGAAGTGTATTCAGGGATTATTAGCCTAAACCTTTATTTCAGGACAAGTTTCTCAGTTCCTTCAATGCTGAATTTGTTTCACTGCTTCTGTCAGTCCATGTAGTTCATATTGGTTATTCAGTGCCCCAGTGGTGTTCAGGTCCCATAACACAGAGGTCCATCGATCAAAACCTTTCTCTGCTATCCAGTTGGTTTTTAGATATAAAGTGCAAACAGGGATAAAAATGCCTCAATTCATGGGCAGGTCTCAGTGCCGGTCCATGATTTTAAATAAAATCTATGCTTCTTTAAGTTCGTAAAGGTTGCGAAGGGTAGGCAGTGCCCCAGTGGCCTAATGGATAAGGCACAGGCCTCCTAAGCCAGGGATTGTGGGTTCAAGTCCCATCTGGGGTGGCAGAAAGCAGAATGGTGCAGTGGAAGTGTTCTAGGCTCAGAAGTTGATGGATTGAAACCATCCTCTGCTGTTCATTTGTTTTTTATCTATGAAGTGTATTCAGGAATTATTAGCCTAAACCTTTATTTCAGGACAAGTTTCTCAGTTCCCTCAATGCTGAATTTGTTTCACTGCTTCTGTCAGTTCATGTAGTTCATATTGGTTATTCAGTGCCCCAGTGGTGTTGAGGTCCCTTAACACAGAGGTCCAACGATCAAAACCTTTTTCTGCTATCCAGTTGGTTTTTAGCTATGAAGTGTATTAAGAGATTATTAGCCTAAACCTTTTTTTCATGAGCAGGTCTCAGTTCTTTCAATGCTGAATATTTTTCATTGCTTCTGTCAGTTCATGTAGTTCATATTGATTATACAGTGCCCCAGTGGCCTAAAAAGGCACCAACCTCCTAAGCCAGGGACAGTGTCCAATCTGGGTTTTCTGAAAGCAGAGTGGCGCAGTGGTAGCATGCTTGGCCCATAACCCAGAGGTCGATGGATTGAACCCATCCTCTGCTATCGAGTTGGTTTTTAGCTTTGAAGTGTATTCAGGGATTATTAGCCTAAACCTTTATTTCAGGACAAGTTTCTCAGTTCCTTCAATGCTGAATTTGTTTCACTGCTTCTGTCAGTCCATGTAGTTCATATTGGTTATTCAGTGCCCCAGTGGTGTTCAGGTCCCATAACACAGAGGTCCATCGATCAAAACCTTTCTCTGCTATCCAGTTGGTTTTTAGATATAAAGTGCAAACAGGGATAAAAATGCCTCAATTCATGGGCAGGTCTCAGTGCCGGTCCATGATTTTAAATAAAATCTATGCTTCTTTAAGTTCGTAAAGGTTGCTAAGGGTAGGCAGTGCCCCAGTGGCCTAATGGATAAGGCACCGGCCTCCTAAGCCAGGGATTGTGGGTTCAAGTCCCATCTGGGGTGGCAGAAAGCAGAATGGTGCAGTGGAAGTGTTCTAGGCTCAGAAGTTGATGGATTGAAACCATCCTCTGCTGTTCATTTGTTTTTTATCTATGAAGTGTATTCAGGAATTATTAGCCTAAACCTTTATTTCAGGACAAGTTTCTCAGTTCCCTCAATGCTGAATTTGTTTCACTGCTTCTGTCAGTTCATGTAGTTCATATTGGTTATTCAGTGCCCCAGTGGTGTTGAGGTCCCTTAACACAGAGGTCCAACGATCAAAACCTTTTTCTGCTATCCAGTTGGTTTTTAGCTATGAAGTGTATTAAGAGATTATTAGCCTAAACCTTTTTTTCATGAGCAGGTCTCAGTTCTTTCAATGCTGAATATTTTTCACTGCTTCTGTCAGTTCATGTAGTTCATATTGATTATACAGTGCCCCAGTGGCCTAAAAAGGCACCAACCTCCTAAGCCAGGGACAGTGTCCAATCTGGGTTTTCTGAAAGCAGAGTGGCGCAGTGGTAGCGTGCTGGGCCCATAACCCAGAGGTCGATGGATCGAAACCATCCTCTGCTATCGAGTTGGTTTTTAGCCTTGAAGTGTATTCAGGGATTATTAGCCTAAACCTTTATTTCATGAGAAGTTTCTCAGTTCCTTCAATGCTGAATTTGTTTCACTGCTTCTGTCAGTTCATGTAGTTCATATTGGTTATTCAGTGCCCCAGTGGTGTTGAGGTCCCTTAACACAGAGGTCCAACGATCAAAACCTTTTTCTGCTATCCATTTGGTTTTTAGCTATGAAGTGTATTCAGGGATTATTAGCCTAAACCTTTATTTCAGGACAAGTTTCTCAGTTCCCTCAATGCTGAATTTGTTTCACTGCTTCTGTCAGTTCATGTAGTTCATATTGGTTATTCAGTGCCCCAGTGGTGTTGAGGTCCCTTAACACAGAGGTCCAACGATCAAAACCTTTTTCTGCTATCCAGTTGGTTTTTAGCTATGAAGTGTATTAAGAGATTATTAGCCTAAACCTTTTTTTCATGAGCAGGTCTCAGTTCTTTCAATGCTGAATATTTTTCACTGCTTCTGTCAGTTCATGTAGTTCATATTGATTATACAGTGCCCCAGTGGCCTAAAAAGGCACCAACCTCCTAAGCCAGGGACAGTGTCCAATCTGGGTTTTCTGAAAGCAGAGTGGCGCAGTGGTAGCGTGCTGGGCCCATAACCCAGAGGTCGATGGATCGAAACCATCCTCTGCTATCGAGTTGGTTTTTAGCCTTGAAGTGTATTCAGGGATTATTACCCTAAACCTTTATTTCATGAGAAGTTTCTCAGTTCCTTCAATGCTGAATTTGTTTCACTGCTTCTGTCAGTTCATGTAGTTCATATTGGTTATTCAGTGCCCCAGTGGTGTTGAGGTCCCTTAACACAGAGGTCCAACGATCAAAACCTTTTTCTGCTATCCATTTGGTTTTTAGCTATGAAGTGTATTCAGGGATTATTAGCCTAAACCTTTATTTCAGGACAAGTTTCTCAGTTCCCTCAATGCTGAATTTGTTTCACTGCTTCTGTCAGTTCATGTAGTTCATATTGGTTATTCAGTGCCCCAGTGGTGTTGAGATCCCTTAACACAGAGGTCCAACGATCAAAACCTTTTTCTGCTATCCAGTTGGTTTTTAGCTATGAAGTGTATTAAGAGATTATTAGCCTAAACCTTTTTTTCATTAGCAGGTCTCAGTTCTTTCAATGCTGAATATTTTTCACTGCTTCTGTCAGTTCATGTAGTTCATATTGATTATACAGTGCCCCAGTGGCCTAAAAAGGCACCAACCTCCTAAGCCAGGGACAGTGTCCAATCTGGGTTTTCTGAAAGCAGAGTGGCGCAGCGGTAGCGTGCTGGGCCCATAACCCATAGGTCGATGGATCGAAACCATCCTCTGCTATTGAGTTGGTTTTTAGCCTTGAAGTGTATTCAGGGATTATTAGCCTAAACCTTTATTTCATGAGAAGTTTCTCAGTTCCTTCAATGCTGAATTTGTTTCACTGCTTCTGTCAGTTCATGTAGTTCATATTGGTTATTCAGTGCCCCAGTGGTGTTGAGGTCCCTTAACACAGAGGTCCTACGATCAAAACCTTTTTCTGCTATCCATTTGGTTTTTAGCTATGAAGTGTATTCAGAGATTATTAGCTTAAACCTTTTTTTTTATGAGCAGGTCTCAGTTCTTTCAATGCTGAATATTTTTCACTGCTTCTGTCAGTTCATGTAGTTCATATTGATTATACAGTGCCCCAGTGGCCTAAAAAGGCACCAACCTCCTAAGCCAGGGATGGTGTCCAATCTGGGTTTTCTGAAAGCAGAGTGGGTCAGCGGTAGCATGCTGGGCCCATAACCCAGAGGTCGATGGATTGAAACCATCCTCTGCTATCGAGTTGGTTTTTAGCTTTGAAGTGTATTCAGGGATTATTAGCCTAAACCTTTATTTCAGGACAAGTTTCTCAGTTCCTTCAATGCTGAATTTGTTTCACTGCTTCTGTCAGTCCATGTAGTTCATATTGGTTATTCAGTGCCCCAGTGGTGTTCAGGTCCCATAACACAGAGGTCCATCGATCAAAACCTTTCTCTGCTATCCAGTTGGTTTTTAGATATAAAGTGCAAACAGGGATAAAAATGCCTCAATTCATGGGCAGGTCTCAGTGCCGGTCCATGATTTTAAATAAAATCTATGCTTCTTTAAGTTCGTAAAGGTTGCTAAGGGTAGGCAGTGCCCCAGTGGCCTAATGGATAAGGCACCGGCCTCCTAAGCCAGGGATTGTGGGTTCAAGTCCCATCTGGGGTGGCAGAAAGCCGAATGGTGCAGTGGAAGTGTTCTAGGCTCAGAAGTTGATGGATTGAAACCATCCTCTGCTGTTCATTTGTTTTTTATCTATGAAGTGTATTCAGTGATTATTAGCCTAAACCTTTATTTCAGGACAAGTTTCTCAGTTCCCTCAATGCTGAATTTGTTTCACTGCTTCTGTCAGTTCTTGTAGTTCATATTGGTTATTCAGTGCCCCAGTGGTGTTGAGGTCCCTTAACACAGAGGTCCAACGATCAAAACCTTTTTCTGCTATCCAGTTGGTTTTTAGCTATGAAGTGTATTAAGAGATTATTAGCCTAAACCTTTTTTTCATGAGCAGGTCTCAGTTCTTTCAATGCTGAATATTTTTCACTGCTTCTGTCAGTTCATGTAGTTCATATTGATTATACAGTGCCCCAGTGGCCTAAAAAGGCACCAACCTCCTAAGCCAGGGACAGTGTCCAATCTGGGTTTTCTGAAAGCAGAGTGGCGCAGTGGTAGCGTGCTGGGCCAATAACCCAGAGGTCGATGGATCGAAACCATCCTCTGCTATCGAGTTGGTTTTTAGCCTTGAAGTGTATTCAGGGATTATTAGCCTAAACCTTTATTTCATGAGAAGTTTCTCAGTTCCTTCAATGCTGAATTTGTTTCACTGCTTCTGTCAGTTCATGTAGTTCATATTGGTTATTCAGTGCCCCAGTGGTGTTGAGGTCCCTTAACACAGAGGTCCAACGATCAAAACCTTTTTCTGCTATCCATTTGGTTTTTAGCTATGAAGTGTATTCAGGGATTATTAGCCTAAACCTTTATTTCAGGACAAGTTTCTCAGTTCCCTCAATGCTGAATTTGTTTCACTGCTTCTGTCAGTTCATGTAGTTCATATTGGTTATTCAGTGCCCCAGTGGTGTTGAGGTCCCTTAACACAGAGGTCCAACGATCAAAACCTTTTTCTGCTATCCAGTTGGTTTTTAGCTATGAAGTGTATTAAGAGATTATTAGCCTAAACCTTTTTTTCATGAGCAGGTCTCAGTTCTTTCAATGCTGAATATTTTTCACTGCTTCTGTCAGTTCATGTAGTTCATATTGATTATACAGTGCCCCAGTGGCCTAAAAAGGCACCAACCTCCTAAGCCAGGGACAGTGTCCAATCTGGGTTTTCTGAAAGCAGAGTGGCGCAGTGGTAGCGTGCTGGGCCAATAACCCAGAGGTCGATGGATCGAAACCATCCTCTGCTATCGAGTTGGTTTTTAGCCTTGAAGTGTATTCAGGGATTATTAGCCTAAACCTTTATTTCATGAGAAGTTTCTCAGTTCCTTCAATGCTGAATTTGTTTCACTGCTTCTGTCAGTTCATGTAGTTCATATTGGTTATTCAGTGCCCCAGTGGTGTTGAGGTCCCTTAACACAGAGGTCCAACGATCAAAACCTTTTTCTGCTATCCATTTGGTTTTTAGCTATGAAGTGTATTCAGGGATTATTAGCCTAAACCTTTATTTCAGGACAAGTTTCTCAGTTCCCTCAATGCTGAATTTGTTTCACTGCTTCTGTCAGTTCATGTAGTTCATATTGGTTATTCAGTGCCCCAGTGGTGTTGAGGTCCCTTAACACAGAGGTCCAACGATCAAAACCTTTTTCTGCTATCCAGTTGGTTTTTAGCTATGAAGTGTATTAAGAGATTATTAGCCTAAACCTTTTTTTCATGAGCAGGTCTCAGTTCTTTCAATGCTGAATATTTTTCACTGCTTCTGTCAGTTCATGTAGTTCATATTGATTATACAGTGCCCCAGTGGCCTAAAAAGGCACCAACCTCCTAAGCCAGGGACAGTGTCCAATCTGGGTTTTCTGAAAGCAGAGTGGCGCAGTGGTAGCGTGCTGGGCCAATAACCCAGAGGTCGATGGATCGAAACCATCCTCTGCTATCGAGTTGGTTTTTAGCCTTGAAGTGTATTCAGGGATTATTAGCCTAAACCTTTATTTCATGAGAAGTTTCTCAGTTCCTTCAATGCTGAATTTGTTTCACTGCTTCTGTCAGTTCATGTAGTTCATATTGGTTATTCAGTGCCCCAGTGGTGTTGAGGTCCCTTAACACAGAGGTCCAACGATCAAAACCTTTTTCTGCTATCCATTTGGTTTTTAGCTATGAAGTGTATTCAGGGATTATTAGCCTAAACCTTTATTTCAGGACAAGTTTCTCAGTTCCCTCAATGCTGAATTTGTTTCACTGCTTCTGTCAGTTCATGTAGTTCATATTGGTTATTCAGTGCCCCAGTGGTGTTGAGGTCCCTTAACACAGAGGTCCAACGATCAAAACCTTTTTCTGCTATCCAGTTGGTTTTTAGCTATGAAGTGTATTAAGAGATTATTAGCCTAAACCTTTTTTTCATGAGCAGGTCTCAGTTCTTTCAATGCTGAATATTTTTCACTGCTTCTGTCAGTTCATGTAGTTCATATTGATTATACAGTGCCCCAGTGGCCTAAAAAGGCACCAACCTCCTAAGCCAGGGACAGTGTCCAATCTGGGTTTTCTGAAAGCAGAGTGGCGCAGTGGTAGCGTGCTGGGCCAATAACCCAGAGGTCGATGGATCGAAAACATCCTCTGCTATCGAGTTGGTTTTTAGCCTTGAAGTGTATTCAGGGATTATTAGCCTAAACCTTTATTTCATGAGAAGTTTCTCAGTTCCTTCAATGCTGAATTTGTTTCACTGCTTCTGTCAGTTCATGTAGTTCATATTGGTTATTCAGTGCCCCAGTGGTGTTGAGGTCCCTTAACACAGAGGTCCAACGATCAAAACCTTTTTCTGCTATCCATTTGGTTTTTAGCTATGAAGTGTATTCAGGGATTATTAGCCTAAACCTTTATTTCAGGACAAGTTTCTCAGTTCCCTCAATGCTGAATTTGTTTCACTGCTTCTGTCAGTTCATGTAGTTCATATTGGTTATTCAGTGCCCCAGTGGTGTTGAGGTCCCTTAACACAGAGGTCCAACGATCAAAACCTTTTTCTGCTATCCAGTTGGTTTTTAGCTATGAAGTGTATTAAGAGATTATTAGCCTAAACCTTTTTTTCATGAGCAGGTCTCAGTTCTTTCAATGCTGAATATTTTTCACTGCTTCTGTCAGTTCATGTAGTTCATATTGATTATACAGTGCCCCAGTGGCCTAAAAAGGCACCAACCTCCTAAGCCAGGGATAGTGTCCAATCTGGGTTTTCTGAAAGCAGAGTGGCGCAGTGGTAGCGTGCTGGGCCCATAACCCAGAGGTCGATGGATCGAAACCATCCTCTGCTATCGAGTTGGTTTTTAGCCTTGAAGTGTATTCAGGGATTATTAGCCTAAACCTTTATTTCATGAGAAGTTTCTCAGTTCCTTCAATGCTGAATTTGTTTCACTGCTTCTGTCAGTTCATGTAGTTCATATTGGTTATTCAGTGCCCCAGTGGTGTTGAGGTCCCTTAACACAGAGGTCCAACGATCAAAACCTTTTTCTGCTATCCAGTTGGTTTTTAGCTATGAAGTGTATTAAGAGATTATTAGCCTAAACCTTTTTTTCATGAGCAGGTCTCAGTTCTTTCAATGCTGAATATTTTTCACTGCTTCTGTCAGTTCATGTAGTTCATATTGATTATACAGTGCCCCAGTGGCCTAAAAAGGCACCAACCTCCTAAGCCAGGGACAGTGTCCAATCTGGGTTTTCTGAAAGCAGAGTGGCGCAGTGGTAGCGTGCTGGGCCAATAACCCAGAGGTCGATGGATCGAAACCATCCTCTGCTATCGAGTTGGTTTTTAGCCTTGAAGTGTATTCAGGGATTATTAGCCTAAACCTTTATTTCATGAGAAGTTTCTCAGTTCCTTCAATGCTGAATTTGTTTCACTGCTTCTGTCAGTTCATGTAGTTCATATTAGTTATTCAGTGCCCCAGTGGTGTTGAGGTCCCTTAACACAGAGGTCCAACGATCAAAACCTTTTTCTGCTATCCATTTGGTTTTTAGCTATGAAGTGTATTCAGGGATTATTAGCCTAAACCTTTATTTCAGGACAAGTTTCTCAGTTCCCTCAATGCTGAATTTGTTTCACTGCTTCTGTCAGTTCATGTAGTTCATATTGGTTATTCAGTGCCCCAGTGGTGTTGAGGTCCCTTAACACAGAGGTCCAACGATCAAAACCTTTTTCTGCTATCCAGTTGGTTTTTAGCTATGAAGTGTATTAAGAGATTATTAGCCTAAACCTTTTTTTCATGAGCAGGTCTCAGTTCTTTCAATGCTGAATATTTTTCACTGCTTCTGTCAGTTCATGTAGTTCATATTGATTATACAGTGCCCCAGTGGCCTAAAAAGGCACCAACCTCCTAAGCCAGGGATAGTGTCCAATCTGGGTTTTCTGAAAGCAGAGTGGCGCAGTGGTAGCGTGCTGGGCCCATAACCCAGAGGTCGATGGATCGAAACCATCCTCTGCTATCGAGTTGGTTTTTAGCCTTGAAGTGTATTCAGGGATTATTTGCCTAAACCTTTATTTCATGAGAAGTTTCTCAGTTCCTTCAATGCTGAATTTGTTTCACTGCTTCTGTCAGTTCATGTAGTTCATATTGGTTATTCAGTGCCCCAGTGGTGTTGAGGTCCCTTAACACAGAGGTCCAACGATCAAAACCTTTTTCTGCTATCCAGTTGGTTTTTAGCTATGAAGTGTATTAAGAGATTATTAGCCTAAACCTTTTTTTCATGAGCAGGTCTCAGTTCTTTCAATGCTGAATATTTTTCACTGCTTCTGTCAGTTCATGTAGTTCATATTGATTATACAGTGCCCCAGTGGCCTAAAAAGGCACCAACCTCCTAAGCCAGGGACAGTGTCCAATCTGGGTTTTCTGAAAGCAGAGTGGCGCAGTGGTAGCGTGCTGGGCCCATAACCCAGAGGTCGATGGATCGAAACCATCCTCTGCTATCGAGTTGGTTTTTAGCCTTGAAGTGTATTCAGGGATTATTAGCCTAAACCTTTATTTCATGAGAAGTTTCTCAGTTCCTTCAATGCTGAATTTGTTTCACTGCTTCTGTCAGTTCATGTAGTTCATATTGGTTATTCAGTGCCCCAGTGGTGTTGAGGTCCCTTAACACAGAGGTCCAACGATCAAAACCTTTTTCTGCTATCCATTTGGTTTTTAGCTATGAAGTGTATTCAGGGATTATTAGCCTAAACCTTTATTTCAGGACAAGTTTCTCAGTTCCCTCAATGCTGAATTTGTTTCACTGCTTCTGTCAGTTCATGTAGTTCATATTGGTTATTCAGTGCCCCAGTGGTGTTGAGGTCCCTTAACACAGAGGTCCAACGATCAAAACCTTTTTCTGCTATCCAGTTGGTTTTTAGCTATGAAGTGTATTAAGAGATTATTAGCCTAAACCTTTTTTTCATTAGCAGGTCTCAGTTCTTTCAATGCTGAATATTTTTCACTGCTTCTGTCAGTTCATGTAGTTCATATTGATTATACAGTGCCCCAGTGGCCTAAAAAGGCACCAACCTCCTAAGCCAGGGATAGTGTCCAATCTGGGTTTTCTGAAAGCAGAGTGGCGCAGCGGTAGCGTGCTGGGCCCATAACCCATAGGTCGATGGATCGAAACCATCCTCTGCTATTGAGTTGGTTTTTAGCCTTGAAGTGTATTCAGGGATTATTAGCCTAAACCTTTATTTCATGAGAAGTTTCTCAGTTCCTTCAATGCTGAATTTGTTTCACTGCTTCTGTCAGTTCATGTAGTTCATATTGGTTATTCAGTGCCCCAGTGGTGTTGAGGTCCCTTAACACAGAGGTCCTACGATCAAAACCTTTTTCTGCTATCCATTTGGTTTTTAGCTATGAAGTGTATTCAGAGATTATTAGCTTAAACCTTTTTTTTTATGAGCAGGTCTCAGTTCTTTCAATGCTGAATATTTTTCACTGCTTCTGTCAGTTCATGTAGTTCATATTGATTATACAGTGCCCCAGTGGCCTAAAAAGGCACCAACCTCCTAAGCCAGGGATGGTGTCCAATCTGGGTTTTCTGAAAGCAGAGTGGGTCAGCGGTAGCATGCTGGGCCCATAACCCAGAGGTCGATGGATTGAAACCATCCTCTGCTATCGAGTTGGTTTTTAGCTTTGAAGTGTATTCAGGGATTATTAGCCTAAACCTTTATTTAAGGACAAGTTTCTCAGTTCCTTCAATGCTGAATTTGTTTCACTGCTTCTGTCAGTCCATGTAGTTCATATTGGTTATTCAGTGCCCCAGTGGTGTTCAGGTCCCATAACACAGAGGTCCATCGATCAAAACCTTTCTCTGCTATCCAGTTGGTTTTTAGATATAAAGTGCAAACAGGGATAAAAATGCCTCAATTCATGGGCAGGTCTCAGTGCCGGTCCATGATTTTAAATAAAATCTATGCTTCTGTAAGTTCGTAAAGGTTGCTAAGGGTAGGCAGTGCCCCAGTGGCCTAATGGATAAGGCACCGGCCTCCTAAGCCAGGGATTGTGGGTTCAAGTCCCATCTGGGGTGGCAGAAAGCAGAATGGTGCAGTGGAAGTGTTCTAGGCTCAGAAGTTGATGGATTGAAATCATCCTCTGCTGTTCATTTGTTTTTTATCTATGAAGTGTATTCAGGGATTATTAGCCTAAACCTTTATTTCAGGACAAGTTTCTCAGTTCCCTCAATGCTGAATTTGTTTCACTGCTTCTGTCAGTTCATGTAGTTCATATTGGTTATTCAGTGCCCCAGTGGTGTTGAGGTCCCTTAACACAGAGGTCCAACGATCAAAACCTTTTTCTGCTATCCAGTTGGTTTTTAGCTATGAAGTGTATTAAGAGATTATTAGCCTAAACCTTTTTTTCATGAGCAGGTCTCAGTTCTTTCAATGCTGAATATTTTTCACTGCTTCTGTCAGTTCATGTAGTTCATATTGATTATACAGTGCCCCAGTGGCCTAAAAAGGCACCAACCTCCTAAGCCAGGGACAGTGTCCAATCTGGGTTTTCTGAAAGCAGAGTGGCGCAGTGGTAGCGTGCTGGGCCCATAACCCAGAGGTCGATGGATCGAAACCATCCTCTGCTATCGAGTTGGTATTTAGCCTTGAAGTGTATTCAGGGATTATTAGCCTAAACCTTTATTTCATGAGAAGTTTCTCAGTTCCTTCAATGCTGAATTTGTTTCACTGCTTCTGTCAGTTCATGTAGTTCATATTGGTTATTCAGTGCCCCAGTGGTGTTGAGGTCCCTTAACACAGAGGTCCAACGATCAAAACCTTTTTCTGCTATCCATTTGGTTTTTAGCTATGAAGTGTATTCAGGGATTATTAGCCTAAACCTTTATTTCAGGACAAGTTTCTCAGTTCCCTCAATGCTGAATTTGTTTCACTGCTTCTGTCAGTTCATGTAGTTCATATTGGTTATTCAGTGCCCCAGTGGTGTTGAGGTCCCTTAACACAGAGGTCGATGGATCGAAACCATCCTCTGCTATCCAGTTGGTTTTTAGCTTTGAAGTGTATTCAGGGATTATTAGCCTAAACCTTTATTTCATGAGAAGTTTCTCAGTTCCTTCAATGCTGAATATTTTTCACTGCTTCTGTAAGTTCATGTAGTTCATATTGATTATACAGTGCCCCAGTGGCCTAAAAAGGCACCAACCTCCTAAGCCAGGGATGGTGTCCAATCTGGGTTTTCTGAAAGCAGATTGGGTCAGCGGTAGCATGCTGGGCCCATAACCCAGAGGTCGATGGATTGAAACCATCCTCTGCTATCGAGTTGGTTTTTAGCTTTGAAGTGTATTCAGGGATTATTAGCCTAAACCTTTATTTCAGGACAAGTTTCTCAGTTCCTTCAATGCTGAATTTGTTTCACTGCTTCTGTCAGTTCATGTAGTTCAAATTGGTTATTCAGTTCCCCAGTGGTGTTGAGGTCCCTTAACACAGAGGTCCAACGATCAAAACCTTTTTCTGCTATCCAGTTGGTTTTTAGCTATGAAGTGTATTCAGAGATTATTAGCCTAAACCTTTTTTTCATGAGCAGGTCTCAGTTCTTTCAATGCTGAATATTTTTCACTGCTTCTGTCAGTTCATGTAGTTCATATTGATTATACAGTGCCCCAGTGGCCTAAAAAGGCACCAACCTCCTAAACCAGGGATGGTGTCCAATCTGGGTTTTCTGAAAGCAGAGTGGGTCAGCGGTAGCATGCTGGGCCCATAACCCAGAGGTCGATGGATTGAAACCATCCTCTGCTATCGAGTTGGTTTTTAGCTTTGAAGTGTATTCAGGGATTATTAGCCTAAACCTTTATTTCAGGACAAGTTTCTCAGTTCCTTCAATGCTGAATTTGTTTCACTGCTTCTGTCAGTTCATGTAGTTCATATTGGTTATTCAGTTCCCCAGTGGTGTTGAGGTCCCTTAACACAGAGGTCCAACGATCAAAACCTTTTTCTGCTATCCAGTTGGTTTTTAGCTATGAAGTGTATTCAGAGATTATTAGCCTAAACCTTTTTTTCATGAGCAGGTCTCAGTTCTTTCAATGCTGAATATTTTTCACTGCTTCTGTCAGTTCATGTAGTTCATATTGATTATACAGTGCCCCAGTGGCCTAAAAAGGCACCAACCTCCTAAACCAGGGATGGTGTCCAATCTGGGTTTTCTAAAAGCAGAGTGGCGCAGCGGTAGCGTGCTGGGCCCATAACCCAGAGGTCGATGGATCGAAACCATCCTCTGCTATCCATTTGGTTTTTATCTATGAAGTGTATTCAGGGATTATTAGCCTAAACCTTTATTTCAGGACAAGTTTCTCAGTTCCTTCAATGCTGAATTTGTTTCACTGCTTCTGTCAGTTCATGTAGTTCATATTGGTTATTCAGTGCCCCAGTG
Source organism: Thymallus thymallus (assembly GCA_023634145.1). Lineage (NCBI taxonomy): Eukaryota > Metazoa > Chordata > Actinopteri > Salmoniformes > Salmonidae > Thymallus > Thymallus thymallus. Next base: position 1,795,304 of record JAKYLM010000048.1, read on the forward strand.
GTGTTCAGGTCCCATAACACAGAGGTCCATCGATCAAAACCTTTCTCTGCTATCCAGTTGGTTTTTAGATATAAAGTGCAAACAGGGATAAAAATGCCTCAATTCATGGGCAGGTCTCAGTGCCGGTCCATGATTTTAAATAAAATCTATGCTTCTGTAAGTTCGTAAAGGTTGCTATGGGTAGTGGAAGTGTTCTAGGCTCAGAAGTTGATGGATTGAAACCATCCTCTGCTGTTCATTTGTTTTTTATCTATGAAGTGTATTCAGGGATTATTAGCCTAAACCTTTATTTCAGGACAGGTTTCTCAGTTCCTTCAATGCTGAATTTGTTTCACTGCTTCTGTCAGTTCATGTAGTTCATATTGGTTATTCAGTGCCCCAGTGGTGTTCAGGTCCCATAACACAGAGGTCCATCGATCAAAACCTTTCTCTGCTATCCAGTTGGTTTTTAGATATAAAGTGCAAACAGGGATAAAAATGCCTCAATTCATGGGCAGGTCTCAGTGCCGGTCCATGATTTTAAATAAAATCTATGCTTCTGTAAGTTCGTAAAGGTTGCTACGGGTAGGCAGTGCCCCAGTGGCCTAATGGATAAGGCACTGGCCTCCTAAGCCAGGGATTGTGGGTTCAAGTCCCATCTGGGGTGGCAGAAAGCAGAATGGTGCAGTGGAAGTGTTCTAGGCTCAGAAGTTGATGGATTGAAACCATCCTCTGCTGTTCATTTGTTTTTTATCTATGAAGTGTATTCAGGGATTATTAGCCTAAACCTTTATTTCAGGACAAGTTTCTCAGTTCCTTCAATGCTGAATTTGTTTCACTGCTTCTGTCAGTTCATGTAGTTCATATTGGTTATTCAGTGCACCAGTGGTGTTGAGGTCACTTAACACAGAGGTCCAACGATCAAAACCTTTTTCTGCTATCCAGTTGGTTTTTAGCTATGAAGTGTATTCAGAGATTATTAGCCTAAACCTTTTTTTCATGAGCAGGTCTCAGTTCTTTCAATGCTGAATATTTTTCACTGCTTCTGTCAGTTCATGTAGTTCATATTGATTATACAGTGCCCCAGTGGCCTAAAAAGGCACCAAGCTCCTAAACCAGGGATGGTGTCCAATCTGGGTTTTCTGAAAGCAGAGTGGCGCAGCGGTAGCGTGCTGGTTCCAGAACCCAGAGGTCGATTGATCGAAACCATCCTCTGCTATCCAGCTGGTTTTTAGCTTTGAAGTGTATTCAGTGATTATTAGCCTAAACCTTTATTTCATGGCAAGTTTCTCAGTTCCTTCAATGCTGAATTTGTTTCACTGCTTCTGTCAGTTCATGTAGTTCATATTGGTTATTCAGTGCCCCAGTGGTGTTCAGGTCCCATAACACAGAGGTCCATCGATCAAAACCTTTTTCTGCTCTCCAGTTGGTTTTTAGCTATGAAGTGTATTCAGAGATTATTAGCCTAAACCTTTTTTTCATGAGCAGGTCTCAGTTCTTTCACTGCTGAATATTTTTCAATGCTTCCTTTCAGTTCATGTAGTTCATATATTCTGAAAGCAGAGTGGCGCAGCGGTAGCGTGCTGGGCCCATAACCCAGAGGTCGATGGATCGAAGCCATCCAGTTGGTTTTTAGCTTTGAAGCTTTTTGAGTTACATGAACATGAAAAAGTCTTTCCTAATATTATTCCATGGATTATGGCCATACCAACCTGAAAACGCCTGATCTTGTCCGATCTCAGAAGCTAAGCAGGGTCAGGCTTGGTTAGTACTTGGTTAGGAGAATACTTGGGAATACCAGGTGCTGTAAGCTTTTTACCAGTTTAGCATACTCTTGTAAACACATTAATCATATAAAGGACGATATAAAATGGAATTGCTAATTTAGTTCAATCACGTTTTTTTGAGTTACATGAACATGAAAAAGTCTATCCTAATATCACTCCATGGCTTACGGCCATACCTACCTGAATACGCCTGATCTCGTCCGATCTCAGAATCTAAGCAGCGTCAGGCTTGGTTAGTACTTGGTTAGGAGACTACTTGGGAATACCAGGTGCTGTTAGCTTTTTACCAGTTTAGCATACTCTTGTAAACACAGGAATCATATAAAGGACGATATAAAATGGAATTTCTAATTTATATCATCCACGTTTTTTGAGTTACATTAACATGAAAGAGTCTATCCAAATGTCTTTCTACGGTTTACGGCCATACCTACCTGAATACGCCTGATCTCGTCCGATCTCAGAAGCTAAGCAGGGCCAGGCTTGGTTGATTACACAGTAATCATATAAAGGACGATATAAAATTGAATTTCTAATTTATATCATCCACGTTTTTTGAGTTACATTAACATGAAAGAGTCTATCCAAATGTCTTTCTACGGTTTACGGCCATACCTACCTGAATACGCCTGATCTCGTCCGATCTCAGAAGCTAAGCAGGGCCAGACTTGGTTAGGAGACTACTTGGGAATACCAGGTACTGTAAGCTTTTTACCAGTTTAGCATACTCTTGTAAACACATTAATCATATAAAGGACAATATAAAATGAAATTGCTAATTTAGTTCATCCACGTTTTTTGAGTTACATGAACTTGAAAAAGTCTATCCTAATATCATTCCATGGCTTACGGCCATACCAACCTGAATACCCCTGATCTTGTCTGATCTCAGAAGCTAAGCAGGGTCAGGCATGGTTAGTCCTTGTTTATGAGACTACTTGGGAATACCAGGTGCTGTAAGCTTTTTGCCCATTTAGCATACTCTTGTAAACACAGTAATGATATAAAGGACGATATAAAATGGAATTGCTAATTTAGTTCATCCACGTTTTTTGAGGTACATGAACTTGAAAAAGTCTATCCTAATACCATTCCATGGTTTACGGCCATACCAACCTGAATACGCCTGATCTCGTCCGATCTCAGAAGCTAAGCAGGGTCAGGCTTGGTTAGTACTTGGTTAGGAGACTACTTGGGAATACCAGGTGTTGTAAGCTTTTTACCCATTTAGCATACTCTTGTAAACACAGTAATGATATAAAGGACGATATAAAATGGAATTGCTAATTTAGTTCATCCACGTTTTTTGAGTTACATGAACTTGAAAAAGTCTATCCTAATATCATTCCATGGCTTACGGCCATACCAACCTGAATACGCCTGATCTCGTCAGATCTCAGAAGCTAAGCAGGGCCAGGCTTGGTTACTACTTGGTTAGGAGACTACTTGGGAATACCAGGTCCTGTAAGCTTTTTACCAGTTTAGCATACTCTTGTATACACAGTAATCATATAAAGGACAATATAAATTGGAATTGCTAATTTAGTTCATCCACGTTTTTTGAGTTACATGAACATGAAAAAGTCTATCCTAATATTATTCCATGGCTTATGGCCATACCAACCTGAAAACGCCTGATCTCGTCCGATCTCAGAAGCTAAGCAGGGTCAGGCTTGGTTAGTACTTGGTTAGGAGACAACTTGGGAATACCAGGTGCTGTAAGCTTTTTGCCCATTTAGCATACTCTTGTAAACACAGTAATGATATAAAGGACGATATAAAATGGAATTGCTAATTTAGTTCATCCACGTTTTTTGAGTTACATGAACTTGAAAAAGTCTATCCTAATATCGTTCCATTGCTTACGGCCATACCAACCTGAATACGCCTGATCTCGTCCGATCTCAGAAGCTAAGCAGAGTCAGGCTTGGTTAGTACTTGGTTAGGAGACTACTTGGGAATACCAGATGCTGTAAGCTTTTTACCAGTTTAGCATAGTCTTGTAAAGACAGTAATCATATAAAGGACGATATAAAATGGAATTTCTAATTTATATCATCCATGTTTTTTGAGTTACATGAACATGAAAGAGTCTATCCAAATGTCTTTCTACGGCTTACGGCCATACCTACCTGAATACGCCTGATCTCGTCCGATCTCAGAAGCTAAGCAGGGTTAGGCTTGGTTAGTACTTGGTTAGGAGACTACTTGGGAATACCAGGTGCTGTAAGCATTTTACCAGTTTAGCATACTCTTGTAAACACAGTAATCATATAAAGGACGATATAAAATTGAATTTCTAATTTATATCATCCACGTTTTTTGAGTTACATTAACATGAAAGAGTCTATGCAAATGTCTTTCTACGGTTTACGGCCATACCTACCTGAATACGGCTGATCTCGTCCGATCTCAGAAGCTAAGCAGGGCCAGACTTGGTTAGGAGACTACTTGGGAATACCAGGTGCTGTAAGCTTTTTACCAGTTTAGCATACTCTTGTAAACACAGTAATCATATAAAGGACGATATAAAATGGAATTGCTAATTTAGTTCATCCACGTTTTTTGAGTTACATGAACTTGAAAAAGTCTATCCTAATATCATTCCATGGCTTACGGCCATACCAACCTGAATACGCCTGATCTTGTCCGATCTCAGAAGCTAAGCATGGTCAGGCATGGTTAGTACTTGGTTAAGAGACTACTTGGGAATACCAGGTGCTGTAAGCTTTTTACCAGTTTAGCATACTCTTGTAAACACAGTAATCATATAAAGGAAGATATAAAATGGAATTGCTAATTTAGTTCATCCACGTTTTTTGAGTTCCCTGAACTTGAAAAAGTCTATCCTAATATAATTCCATGGCTTACGGCCATACCAACCTGAATACGCCTGATCTCGTCCGATCTCAGAAGCTAAGCGGCGTCAGGCTTGGTTAGTACTTGGTTAGGAGACTACTTGGGAATACCAGGTGCTGTAAGCTTTTTACCAGTTTAGCATACTCTTGTAAACACAGTAATCATATAAAGGACGATATAAAATGGAATTGCTAATTTAGTTCAGCCACGTTTTTTGAGTAACATGAACTTGAAAAAGTCTATCCTAATATCATTCCATGGCTTACGGCCATACCAACCTGAATACGCCTGATCTTGTCCGATCTCAGAAGCTAAGCAGGGTCAGGCATGGTTAGTACTTGGTTAAGAGACTACTTGGGAATACCAGGTGCTGTAAGCTTTTTACCAGTTTAGCATACTCTTGTAAACACAGTAATCATATAAAGGATGATATAAAATGGAATTGCTAATTTAGTTCATCCATGTTTTTTGAGTTAGATGAACATGAAAAAGTCTATCCTAATATCACTCCATGGCTTACGGCCATACCAACCTGAATATGCCTGATCTCGTACGATCTCAGAAGCTAAGCAGAATCTGGCTTGGTTAGTACTTAGTTGGGAGACTACTTGGGAATACCAGGTGCTGTAAGCTTTTTACCAGTTTAGCATACTCTTGTAAACACTTTAATCATATAAAGGACGATATAAAATGGAATTGCTAATTTAGTTCATCCACGTTTTTTGAGTTACATGAACTTGAAAAAGTCTATCCTAATATCATTCCATGGCTTACGGCCATACCAACCTGAATACGCCTGATCTCTTCTGATCTCAGAAGCTGAGCAGGGTCAGGCTTGGTTAGTACTTGGTTTGGAGACTACTTGGGAATACCAGGTGCTGTAAGCTTTTTACCAGTTTAGCATACTCTTGTAAACACAGTAATCATATAAAGGACGATATAAAATGGAATTGCTAATTTAGTTCATCCACGTTTTTTTAGTTACATGAACTTGAAAAAGTCTATCCTAATATCATTCCATGGCTTACGGCCATACCAACCTGTATACACCTGATCTCGTCTGATCTCAGAAGCTAAGCAGGGTCAGGCTTGGTTAGTACTTGGTTAGGAGACTACTTGGGAATACCAGGTGCTGTAAGCTTTTTACCAGTTTAGCATACTCTTGTAAACACAGTAATCATATAAAGGACGATATAAAATGGAATTTCTAATTTATATCATCCATCTTTTTTGAGTTACATGAACATGAAAGAGTCTATCCAAATGTCTTTCTACGGTTTACGGCCTACCTACCTGAATACGCCTGATCTCGTCCGATCTCAGAAGCTAAACAGGGCCAGACTTGGTTAGGAGACTACTTGGGAATACCAGGTGCTGTAAGCTTTTTACCAGTTTAGCATACTCTTGTAAACACATGAATCATATAAAGGACGATATAAAATGGAATTGCTAATTTAGTTCAATCACGTTTTTTGGAGTTACATGAACATGAAAAAGTCTATCCTAATATCACTCCATGGCTTACGGCCATACCTACCTGAATACGCCTGATCTCGTCCGATCTCAGAATCTAAGCAGCGTCAGGCTTGGTTAGTACTTGGTTAGGAGACTACTTGGGAATACCAGGTGCTGTAAGCTTTTTACCAGTTTAGCATACTCTTGTAAACACAGTAATCATATAAAGGACGATATAAAATGGAATTTCTAATTTATATCATCCACGTTTTTTGAGTTACATGAACATGAAAGAGTCTATCCAAATGTCTTTCTACGGCTTACGGCCATACCAACCTGAATACGCCTGATCTCATCCGATCTCTGAAGCTTAGCAGGGTCAGGCTTGGTTAGTACTTGGTTAGGAGACTACTTGGGAATACCAGGTGCTGTAAGCTTTTTGCCCATTTAGCATACTCTTGTAAACACAGTAATGATATAAAGGACGATATAAAATGGAATTGCTAATTTAGTTCATCCACGTTTTTTGAGTTACATGAACTTGAAAAAGTCTATCCTAATATCATTCCATGGCTTATGGCCATACCAACCTGAATACGCCTGATCTCGTCCGATCTCAGAAGCTAAGCAGGGCCAGGCTTGGTTAGTACTTGGTCAGGAGACTACTTGGGAATACCAGGTGCTGTAAGCTTTTTACCAGTTTAGCATACTCTTGGAAACACAGTAATCATATAAAGGACGTTATAAAATGGAATTGCTAATTTAGTTCATCCACGTTTTTTGAGTTACATGAACATGAAAAAGTCTATCCTAATATCACTCCATGGCTTACGGCCATACCTACCTGAATACGCCTGATCTCGTCAGAAGCTAAGCAGGGCTAGGCTTGGTTACTACTTGGTTAGGAGACTACTTGGGAATACCAGGTCCTGTAAGCTTTTTACCAGTTTAGCATACTCTTGTATACACAGTAATCATATAAAGGACAATATAAATTGGAATTGCTAATTTAGTTCATCCACGTTTTTTGAGTTACATGAACATGAAAAAGTCTATCCTAATATTATTCCATGGCTTATGGCCATACCAACCTGAAAACGCCAGATCTGGTCCGATCTCAGAAGCTAAGCAGAGTCAGGCTTGGTTAGTACTTGGTTAGGAGACTACTTGGGAATACCAGGTGCTGTAAGCTTTTTGCCCATTTAGCATACTCTTGTAAACACAGTAATGATATAAAGGACGATATAAAATGGAATTGCTAATTTAGTTCATCCACGTTTTTTGAGTTACATGAACTTGAAAAAGTCTATCCTAATATCATTCCATGGCTTACGGCCATACTAACCTGAATATGCCTGATCTCGTCCGATCTCAGAAGCTAAGCAGGGTCAGGCTTGGTTAGTACTTGGTTAGGAGACTACTTGGGAATACCAGATGCTGTAAGCTTTTTACCAGTTTAGCATACTCTTGTAAACACAGTAATCATATAAAGGACGATATAAAATGGAATTTCTAATTTATATCATCCATGTTTTTTGAGTTACATGAACATGAAAGAGTTTATCCAAATGTCTTTCTACGGCTTACGGCCATACCTACCTGAATACGCCTGATCTCGTCCGATCTCAGAAGCTGAGCAGGGCCAGGCTTGGTTAGTACTTGGTTAGGAGACTACTTAGGAATACCAGGTGCTGTAAGCTTTTTACCAGTTTAGCATACTCTTGTAAACACAGTAATCATATAAAGGACGATATAAAATGGAATTGCTAATTTAGTTCATCCACGTTTTTTGAGTTACATGAACATGAAAAAGTCTATCCAAATTTATTCCGTGGTTTATGGCCATACCAACCTGAAAACGCCTGCTCTCGTCCAATCTCAGAAGCTAAGCAGGGTCAGGCTTGGTTAGTACTTGGTTAGGAGACTACTTGGGAATACCAGGTGCTGTAAGCTTTTTGCCCATATAGCATACTCTTGTAAACACAGTAATGATATAAAGGACGATATAAAATGGAATTGCTAATTTAGTTAATCCACGTTTTTTGAGTTACATGAACTTGAAAAAGTCTATCCTAATATCATTCCATGGCTTACGGCCATACTAACCTGAATATGCCTGATCTCGTCCGATCTCAGAAGCTAAGCAGGGTCAGGCTTGGTTAGTACTTGGTTAGGAGACTACTTGGGAATACAAGATGCTGTAAGCTTTTTACCAGTTTAGCATACTCTTGTAAACACAGTAATCATATAAAGGACGATATAAAATGGAATTTCTAATTTATATCATCCATGTTTTTTGAGTTACATGAACATGAAAGAGTCTATCCAAATGTCTTTCTACGGCTTACGGCCATACCTACCTGAATACGCCTGATCTCGTCCGATCTCAGAAGCTAAGCAGGGCCAGGCTTGGTTAATACTTGTTTAGGAGACTACTTAGGAATACCAGGTGCTGTAAGCTTTTTACCAGTTTAGCATACTCTTGTAAACACAGTAATCATATAAAGGACGATATAAAATGGAATTGCTAATTTAGTTCATCCACGTTTTTTGAGTTACATGAACATGAAAAAGTCTATCCAAATTTATTCCATGGTTTATGGCCATACCAACCTGAAAACGCCTGCTCTCGTCCAATCTCAGAAGCTAAGCAGGGTCAGGCTTGGTTAGTACTTGGTTAGGAGACTACTTGGGAATACCAGGTGCTGTAAGCTTTTTGCCCATATAGCATACTCTTGTAAACACAGTAATGATATAAAGGACGATATAAAATGGAATTGCTAATTTAGTTAATCCACGTTTTTTGAGTTACATGAACTTGAAAAAGTCTATCCTAATATCATTCCATGGTTTTTCGGCCATACCAACCTGAATACGCCTGATCTCGTCCGATCTCAGAAGCTTAGCAGGGTCAGACTTGGTTAGTACTTGGTCAGGAGACTACTTGGGAATACCAGGTGCTGTAAGCTTTTTACCAGTTTAGCATACTCTTGTAAACACAGTAATCATATAAAGGACGGTATAAAATGGAATTGCTAATTTAGTTCATCCACGTTTTTTTAGTTACATGAACTTGAAAAAGTCTATCCTAATATCATTCCATGGCTTACGGCCATACCAACCTGAATACGCCTGATCTCGTCTGATCTCAGAAGCTAAGCAGGGTCAGGCTTGGTTAGTACTTGGTTAGGAGACTACTTGGGAATACCAGGTGCTGTAAGCTTTTTACCAGTTTAGCATACTCTTGTAAACACAGTAATCATATAAAGGACGATATAAAATGGAATTTCTAATTTAGTTCATCCACGTTTTTTGAGTTACATGAACTTGAAAAAGTCTATCCTAATATCATTCCATGGCTTATGGCCATACCAACCTGAATACGCCTGATCTCGTCCGATCTCAGAAGCTAAGCAGGGCCAGGCTTGGTTAGTACTTGGTCAGGAGACTACTTGGGAATACCAGGTGCTGTAAGCTTTTTACCAGTTTAGCATACTCTTGTAAACACAGTAATCATATAAAGGACGTTATAAAATGGAATTGCTAATTTAGTTCATCCACGTTTTTTGAGTTACATGAACATGAAAAAGTCTATCCTAATATCACTCCATGGCTTACGGCCATACCTACCTGAATACGCCTGATCTCGTCAGAAGCTAAGCAGGGCTAGGCTTGGTTACTACTTGGTTAGGAGACTACTTGGGAATACCAGGTCCTGTAAGCTTTTTACCAGTTTAGCATACTCTTGTATACACAGTAATCATATAAAGGACAATATAAATTGGAATTGCTAATTTAGTTCATCCACGTTTTTTGAGTTACATGAACATGAAAAAGTCTATCCTAATATTATTCCATGGCTTATGGCCATACCAACCTGAAAACGCCAGATCTGGTCCGATCTCAGAAGCTAAGCAGAGTCAGGCTTGGTTAGTACTTGGTTAGGAGACTACTTGGGAATACCAGGTGCTGTAAGCTTTTTGCCCATTTAGCATACTCTTGTAAACACAGTAATGATATAAAGGACGATATAAAATGGAATTGCTAATTTAGTTCATCCACGTTTTTTGAGTTACATGAACTTGAAAAAGTCTATCCTAATATCATTCCATGGCTTACGGCCATACTAACCTGAATACGCCTGATCTCGTCCGATCTCAGAAGCTAAGCAGGGTCAGGCTTGGTTAGTACTTGGTTAGGAGACTACTTGGGAATACCAGATGCTGTAAGCTTTTTACCAGTTTAGCATACTCTTGTAAACACAGTAATCATATAAAGGACGATATAAAATGGAATTTCTAATTTATATCAGCCATGTTTTTTGAGTTACATGAACATGAAAGAGTTTATCCAAATGTCTTTCTACGGCTTACGGCCATACCTACCTGAATACGCCTGATCTCGTCCGATCTCAGAAGCTGAGCAGGGCCAGGCTTGGTTAGTACTTGGTTAGGAGACTACTTAGGAATACCAGGTGCTGTAAGCTTTTTACCAGTTTAGCATACTCTTGTAAACACAGTAATCATATAAAGGACGATATAAAATGGAATTGCTAATTTAGTTCATCCACGTTTTTTGAGTTACATGAACATGAAAAAGTCTATCCAAATTTATTCCATGGTTTATGGCCATACCAACCTGAAAACGCCTGCTCTCGTCCAATCTCAGAAGCTAAGCAGGGTCAGGCTTGGTTAGTACTTGGTTAGGAGACTACTTGGGAATACCAGGTGCTGTAAGCTTTTTGCCCATATAGCATACTCTTGTAAACACAGTAATGATATAAAGGACGATATAAAATGGAATTGCTAATTTAGTTAATCCACGTTTTTTGAGTTACATGAACTTGAAAAAGTCTATCCTAATATCATTCCATGGTTTTTCGGCCATACCAACCTGAATACGCCTGATCTCGTCCGATCTCAGAAGCTTAGCAGGGTCAGACTTGGTTAGTACTTGGTCAGGAGACTACTTGGGAATACCAGGTGCTGTAAGCTTTTTACCAGTTTAGCATACTCTTGTAAACACAGTAATCATATAAAGGACGGTATAAAATGGAATTGCTAATTTAGTTCATCCACGTTTTTTTAGTTACATGAACTTGAAAAAGTCTATCCTAATATCATTCCATGGCTTACGGCCATACCAACCTGAATACGCCTGATCTCGTCTGATCTCAGAAGCTAAGCAGGGTCAGGCTTGGTTAGTACTTGGTTAGGAGACTACTTGGGAATACCAGGTGCTGTAAGCTTTTTACCAGTTTAGCATACTCTTGTAAACACAGTAATCATATAAAGGACGATATAAAATGGAATTTCTAATTTAGTTCATCCACGTTTTTTGAGTTACATGAACTTGAAAAAGTCTATCCTAATATCATTCCATGGCTTATGGCCATACCAACCTGAATACGCCTGATCTCGTCCGATCTCAGAAGCTAAGCAGGGCCAGGCTTGGTTAGTACTTGGTCAGGAGACTACTTGGGAATACCAGGTGCTGTAAGCTTTTTACCAGTTTAGCATACTCTTGTAAACACAGTAATCATATAAAGGACGTTATAAAATGGAATTGCTAATTTAGTTCATCCACGTTTTTTGAGTTACATGAACATGAAAAAGTCTATCCTAATATCACTCCATGGCTTACGGCCATACCTACCTGAATACGCCTGATCTCGTCAGAAGCTAAGCAGGGCTAGGCTTGGTTACTACTTGGTTAGGAGACTACTTGGGAATACCAGGTCCTGTAAGCTTTTTACCAGTTTAGCATACTCTTGTATACACAGTAATCATATAAAGGACAATATAAATTGGAATTGCTAATTTAGTTCATCCACGTTTTTTGAGTTACATGAACATGAAAAAGTCTATCCTAATATTATTCCATGGCTTATGGCCATACCAACCTGAAAACGCCTGCTCTCGTCCAATCTCAGAAGCTAAGCAGGGTCAGGCTTGGTTAGTACTTGGTTAGGAGACTACTTGGGAATACCAGGTGCTGTAAGCTTTTTACCCATATAGCATACTCTTGTAAACACAGTAATGATATAAAGGACGATATAAAATGGAATTGCTAATTTAGTTAATCCACGTTTTTTGAGTTACATGAACTTGAAAAAGTCTATCCTAATATCATTCCATGGCTTACGGCCATACTAACCTGAATATGCCTGATCTCGTCCGATCTCGGAAGCTAAGCAGGGTCAGGCTTGGTTAGTACTTGGTTAGGAGACTACTTGGGAATACAAGATGCTGTAAGCTTTTTACCAGTTTAGCATACTCTTGTAAACACAGTAATCATATAAAGGACGATATAAAATGGAATTTCTAATTTATATCATCCATGTTTTTTGAGTTACATGAACATGAAAGAGTCTATCCAAATGTCTTTCTACGGCTTACGGCCATACCTACCTGAATACGCCTGATCTCGTCCGATCTCAGAAGCTAAGCAGGGCCAGGCTTGGTTAGTACTTGTTTAGGAGACTACTTAGGAATACCAGGTGCTGTAAGCTTTTTACCAGTTTAGCATACTCTTGTAAACACAGTAATCATATAAAGGACGATATAAAATGGAATTGCTAATTTAGTTCATCGACGTTTTTTGAGTTACATGAACATGAAAAAGTCTATCCAAATTTATTCCATGGTTTATGGCCAAACCAACCTGAAAACGCCTGCTCTCGTCCAATCTCAGAAGCTAAGCAGGGTCAGGCTTGGTTAGTACTTGGTTAGGAGACTACTTGGGAATACCAGGTGCTGTAAGCTTTTTGCCCATATAGCATACTCTTGTAAACACAGTAATGATATAAAGGACGATATAAAATGGAATTGCTAATTTAGTTAATCCACGTTTTTTGAGTTACATGAACTTGAAAAAGTCTATCCTAATATCATTCCATGGTTTTTCGGCCATACCAACCTGAATACGCCTGATCTCGTCCGATCTCAGAAGCTTAGCAGGGTCAGACTTGGTTAGTACTTGGTCAGGAGACTACTTGGGAATACCAGGTGCTGTAAGCTTTTTACCAGTTTAGCATACTCTTGTAAACACAGTAATCATATAAAGGACGGTATAAAATGGAATTGCTAATTTAGTTCATCCACGTTTTTTTAGTTACATGAACTTGAAAAAGTCTATCCTAATATCATTCCATGGTTTACGGCCATACCAACCTGAATACGCCTGATCTCGTCTGATCTCAGAAGCTAAGCAGGGTCAGGCTTGGTTAGTACTTGGTTAGGAGACTACTTGGGAATACCAGGTGCTGTAAGCTTTTTACCAGTTTAGCATACTCTTGTAAACACAGTAATCATATAAAGGACGATATAAAATGGAATTTCTAATTTATATCATCCACGTTTTTTGAGTTACATGAACATGAAAGAGTCTATCCAAATGTCTTTCTACGGCTTACGGCCATACCTACCTGAATACGCCTGATCTCGTTCTATCTCAGAAGCTAAGCAGGGCCAGGCTTGGTTAGTATTTGGTTAGGAGACTTCTTGGGAATACCAGGTGCTGTAAGCTTTTTACCAGTTTAGCATACTCTTGTAAACACAGTAATCATATAAAGGACGATATAAAATGGAATTTCTAATTTATATCATCCACGTTTTTTGAGTTACATGAACATGAAAGAGTCTATCCAAATGTCTTTCTATGGCTTACGGCCATACCTACCTGACTACTCCTGATCTCAGAATCTAAGCAGGGCCAGGCTTGGTTAGTATTTGGTTAGGAGACTTCTTGGGAATACCAGGTGCTGTAAGCTTTTTACTAGTTTAGCATACTCTTGTAAACACAGTAATCATATAAAGGACGATATAAAATGGAATTGCAAATTTAGTTCATCCACGTTTTTTGAGTTATATGAACTTGAAAAAGTCTATCCTAATATCATTCCTCGGCTTACGGCCATACCTACCTGAATACGCCTGATCTCGTCCGATCTCAGAAGCTTAGCAGGGCCAGGCTTGGTTAGTACTTGGTTAGGAGACTTCTTGGGAATACCAGGTGCTGTAAGCTTTTTACCAGTTTAGCATACTCTTGTAAACACAGTAATCATATAAAGGACGATATAAAATGGAATTGCTAATTTAGTTCATCCACGTTTTTTTAGTTACATGAACATGAAAAAGTCTATCCTAATATCACTCCATGGCTTATGGCCATACCAACCTGAATATGCCTGATCTCGTCCGATCTCAGAAGCTAAGCAGAGTCTGGCTTGGTTAGTACTTAGTTGGGAGACTACTTGGGAATACCAGGTGCTGTAAGCTTTTTGCCCATTTAGCATACTCTTATATACACAGTAATGATATAAAGGACAATATAAAATGGAATTGCTAATTTAGTTCATCCACGTTTTTTGAGTTACATGAACATGAAAAAGTCTATCCTCATATTATTCCATGGCTTATGGCCATACCAACCTGAAAACGCCTGATCTCGTCCGATCTCAGAAGCTAAGCAGGGTCAGGCTTGGTTAGTACTTGGTTAGGAGACTACTTGGGAATACCAGGTGCTGTAAGCTTTTTGCCCATTTAGCATACTCTTGTAAACACAGTAATGATATAAAGGACGATATAAAATGGAATTGCTAATTTAGTTCATCCACGTTTTTTTAGTTACATGAACATGAAAAAGTCTATCCTAATATCACTCCATGGCTTACGGCCATACCAACCTGAATATGCCTGATCTCGTCCGATCTCAGAAGCTAAGCAGGGTCAGGCTTGGTTAGTACTTGGTTAGGAGACTACTTGGGAATACCAGGTGCTGTAAGCTTTTTACCAGTTTAGCATACTCTTGTAAATACAGTAATTATATAAAGGACGATAAAAAATGGAATTGCTAATTTAGTTCATCCACGTTTTTTGAGTTACATGAACTTGAAAAAGTCTATCCTAATATCATTCCATGGCTTACGGCCATACCAACTGAATATGTCTGATCTCGTCCGATCTCAGAAGCTAAGCAGTGTCAGGCTTGGTTAGTACTTGGTTAGGAGACTACTTTGGAATACCAGGTGCTGTAATCTTTTTACCAGTTTAGCATACTCTTGTAAACACAGTAATCATATAAAGGACGATATAAAATGGAATTTCTAATTTATATCATCCGCGTTTTTTGAGTTACATGAACATGAAAGAGTCTATCCAAATGTCTTTCTACGGCTTACGGCCATACCTACCTGAATACGCCTGATCTCGTTCTATCTCAGAAGCTAAGCAGGGCCAGGCTTGGTTAGTACTTGGTCAGGAGACTACTTGGGAATACCAGGTGCTGTCAGCTTTTTACCAGTTTAGCATACTCTTGTAAATACAGTAATTATATAAAGGACGATATAAAATGGAATTGCTAATTTAGTTCATCCACGTTTTTTTAGTTACATGAACTTGAAAAAGTCTATCCTAATATCATTCCATTGCTTACGGCCATACCAAACTGAATACGCCTGATCTTGTCTGATCTCAGAAGCTAAGCATGGTCAGGCTTGGTTAGTACTTGGTTAGGAGACTATTTGGGAATACCAGGTGCTGTAAGCTTTTTACCAGTTTAACATACTCTTGTAAACACAGTAATCATATAAAGGACGATATAAAATGGAATTTCAAATTTATATCATCCACGTTTTTTGAGGTACATGAACATGAAAGAGTCTATCCAAATGTCTTTCTATGGCTTACGGCCATACCTACCTGACTACTCCTGATCTCAGAAGCTAAGCAGGGCCAGGCTTGGTTAGTGTTTGGTTAGGAGACATCTTGGGAATACCAGGTGCTGTAAGCTTTTTAACAGTTTAGCATACTCTTGTAAACACAGTAATCATATAAAGGATGATATAAAATGGAATTGCTAATTTAGTTCATCCACGTTTTTTTAGTTACATGAACATGAAAAAGTCTATCCTAATATCACTCCATGGCTTACGGCCATACCAATCTGAATATGTCTGATCTCAGAAGCTAAGCAGAGTCTGGCTTGGTTAGTACTTAGTTAGGAGACTTCTTGGGAATACCAGATGCTGTAAGCTTTTTACCAGTTTAGCATACTCTTGTAAACACAGTAATCATATAAAGGACGATATAAAATGGAATTGCTAATTTAGTTCATTCACGTTTTTTTTGTTACATGAACTTGAAAAAGTCTATCCTAATATCATTCCATGGCTTACGGCCATACCAACCTGAATACGCCTGATCTCGTCCGATCTCAGAAGCTAAGCAGGGTCAGGCTTGGTTAGTACTTGGTTAGGAGACTATTTTGGAATACCAGGTGCTGTAAGCTTTTTAACAGTTTAGCATACTCTTGTAAACACAGTAATCATATAAAGGATGATATAAAATGGAATTGCTAATTTAGTTCATACACGTTTTTTGAGTTACATGAACATGAAAAAGTCTATCCTAATATCACTCCATGGCTTACGGCCATACTAACCTGAATATGTCCGATCTCAAAAGCTAAGCAGAGTCTGGCTTGGTTAGTACTTAGTTGGGAGACTTCTTGGGAATACCAGGTGCTGTAAGCTTTTTACCAGTTTAGCATACTTTTGTAAACACAGTTTTTAAATTTTTAATTTAGTTTCCCGAGATCTACCTATCTGAGCTAGTTGAAGGCTCTACAAATAGGCTTTTCAGACATAACAGCAAAAACAAATTATGTGTTGACAAAGGAACAAAAAGCAACATGAGAGCAATGAAGAATATAAATGGAAGAAAAACAAACATGAGATAAATGAAGAATATAAATAAAAATAAATAAAAAAAAGACCAAAATTAATGGTTGCGCAGAAGGCCTAGGTAACAGACGAGAAAGCATGAAAAGACGTCCATTTCTCGGTAGTGTGGCCGAGCGGTCTAAGGCGCTGGATTTAGGCTCCAGTCTCTCAGGAGGCGTGGGTTAGAATCCCACCGCTGCCATCTTTGATGTTGTTTGTGCAAGGCTTCATTGGAAACTTCATTTTGGTCAATCCATAGTTTTGCAGTGTTTCTATATTCATGTAAGGAAAATAACAAATGTTGAGTGAAGTTTAACCCACGAGTGCAGAGCACAATAAATTGGCAGTATATCACCTTAAACACCTTGTCCTGTGCTCTAGCGATTTCCATCCTACCAGTTTCCCGAGATCTACCTATTTGAGCTAGTTGAAGGCTCTAAAAATAGTTTTTTCAGACATAACAGCAAAAACGAATTATGTGTTGACAAAGGAACAAAAAGCAACATGAGAGAAATGAAGAATATAAATGTAAGAAAAAGAAACATGAGATAAATGAAGAATTTACATTTTAAATTTTTTAAAAAGACCAAAATTAATTGTAGCGAAGAAGGCCTAGGTAACAGACGAGCAAGAATGAATAGAAGTCCACTTCTCGGTAGCGTGGCCGAGCGGTCTAAGGCGCTGGATTAATGCTCCAGTCTCTCAGGAGGCGTGGGTTCGAATCCCACCGCTGCCATCTTTGATGTTGTTTGTGCAAGGCTTCAGTGGAAACTTCATTTTGGTCAATCCATAGTTTTGCAGTGTTTCTATATTCATGTAAGGAAAATAACAAATGTTGAGTGAAGTTTAACCCACGAGTGCAGAGCACAATAAATTGGCAGTATATCACCTTAAACACCTTGTCCTGTGCTCTAGCGATTTCCATCCTACCAGTTTCCCGAGATCTACCTATCTGAGCTAGTTGAAGGCTCTACAAATAGTTTTTTCAGACATAACAGCAAAAACGAATTATGTGTTGACAAAGGAACAAAAAGCAACATGAGAGAAATTAAGAATACAAATTGAAGAAAAAGATACAGGAGATAAATCCTGTGCTCTAGCGATTTCCATCCTACCAGTTTCCCGAGATCTACCTATCTGAGCTAGTTGAAGGCTCTACAAATAGTTTTTTCAGACATAACAGCGAAAACAAATTATGTGTTGACAAAGGAACAAAAGCAACATGAGAGAAATGAAGAATATAAATGGAAGAAAAAGAAACATGAGATAAATAAAGAATATACATTTAAAAAATTAAAAAAGACCAAAATTAATGGTAGTGCAGAAGGCTTAGGTAACAGACGAGAAAGCATGAAAAGACGTCCATTTCTCGGTATTGTGGCCGAGCGGTCTAAGGCGCTGGATTAAGGCTCCTTTCTCTTAGGAGGCGTGGGTTCGAATCCCACCGCTGCCATCTTTGATGTTGTTTGTGCAAGGCTTCATTGGAAACTTCATTTTGGTCAATCCATAGTTTTGCAGTGTTTCTATATTCATGTAAGGAAAATAACAAATGTTGAGTGAAGTTTAACCCACGAGTGCAGAGCACAATAAATTGGCAGTATATTACCTTAAACACCTTGTCCTGTGCTCTAGCGATTTCCATCCTACCAGTTTCCCGAGATCTACCTATCTGAGCTAGTTGAAGGCTCTACAAATAGGCTTATCAGACATAACAGCAAAAACTAATTATGTGTTGACAAAGGAACAAAAAGCAACATGAGAGAAATGAAGAATATACATTTAAAAATTTAAAAAAAGACCGAAATTAATGGTAGCGCAGAAGGCCTAGGTAACAGACGAGAAAACATGAAAAGAGGTCCATTTCTCGGTAGTGTGGCCGAGCGGTCTAAGGCGCTGGATTTAGGCTCCAGTCTCTCAGGAGGCGTGGGTTCGAATCCCACCGCTGCCATCATTGACGTTGTTTGTGCAAGGCTTCAGTGGATACTTCATTTTGGTCAATCCATAGTTTTGCAGTGTTTCTATATTCATGTAAGGGAAATAACAAATGTTAAATGAAGTTTAACCCACGAGTGCAGAGCACAATAAATTGGCAGTATATCACCTTAAACACCTTGTCCTGTGCTCTAGCGATTTCCATCCTACCAGTTTCCCGAGATCTACCTATCTGAGCTAGTTGAAGGCTCTACAAATAGGCTTTTCAGACATAACAGCAAAAACGAATTATGTGTTGACAAAGGAACAAAAAGCAACATGAGAGCAATGAAGAATATAAATGGAAGAAAAACAAACATGAGATAAATGAAGAATATAAATAAAAATAAATTAAAAAAAGACCAAAATTAATGGTTGCGCAGAAGGCCTAGGTAACAGACGAGAAAGCATGAAAAGACGTCCATTTCTCGGTAGTGTGGCCGAGCGGTCTAAGGCGCTGGATTTAGGCTCCAGTCTCTCAGGAGGCGTGGGTTAGAATCCCACCGCTGCCATCTTTGATGTTGTTTGTGCAAGGCTTCAGTGGAAACTTCATTTTGGTCAATCCATAGTTTTGCAGTGTTTCTATATTCATGTAAGGAAAATAACAAATGTTAAGTGAAGTTTAACCCACGAGTGCAGAGCACAATAAATTGGCAGTATATCACCTTAAACACCTTGTCCTGTGCTCTAGCGATTTCCATCCTACCAGTTTCCCGAGATCTACCTATCTGAGCTAGTTGAAGGCTCTACAAATAGGCTTTTCAGACATAACAGCAAAAAGGAATTATGTGTTGACAAAGGAACAAAAAACAACATGAGAGAAATGAAGAATATAAATGGAAGAAAAAGAAACATGAGATAAATGAAGAATATACATTTAATTTTTTTTTAAAAGACCAAAATTAATGGTAGCGCAGAAGGCCTAGGTAACAGACGAGAAAGCATGAAAAGAGGTCCATTTCTCGGTAGTGTGGCCGAGCGGTCTAAGGCGCTGGATTTAGGCTCCAGTCTCTCAGGAGGCGTGGGTTCGAATCCCACCGCTGCCATCATTGACGTTGTTTGTGCAAGGCTTCAGTGTAAACTTCATTTTGGTCAATCCATAGTTTTGCAGTGTTTCTATATTCATGTAAGGGAAATAACAAATGTTAAATGAAGTTTAACCCACGAGTGCAGAGCACAATAAATTGGCAGTATATCACCTTAAACACCTTGTCCTGTGCTCTAGCGATTTCCATCCTACCAGTTTCCCGAGATCTACCTATCTGAGCTAGTTGAAGGCTCTACAAATAGGCTTTTCAGACATAACAGCAAAAACGAATTATGTGTTGACAAAGGAACAAAAAGCAACATGAGAGCAATGAAGAATATAAATGGAAGAAAAACAAACATGAGATAAATGAAGAATATAAATAAAAATAAATTAAAAAAAGACCAAAATTAATGGTTGCGCAGAAGGCCTAGGTAACAGACGAGAAAGCATGAAAAGACGTCCATTTCTCGGTAGTGTGGCCGAGCGGTCTAAGGCGCTGGATTTAGGCTCCAGTCTCTCAGGAGGCGTGGGTTAGAATCCCACCGTTGCCATCTTTGATGTTGTTTGTGCAAGGCTTCAGTGGAAACTTCATTTTGGTCAATCCATAGTTTTGCAGTGTTTCTATATTCATGTAAGGAAAATAACAAATGTTAAGTGAAGTTTAACCCACGAGTGCAGAGCACAATAAATTGGCAGTATATCACCTTAAACACCTTGTCCTGTGCTCTAGCGATTTCCATCCTACCAGTTTCCCGAGATCTACCTATCTGAGCTAGTTGAAGGCTCTACAAATAGGCTTTTCAGACATAACAGCAAAAAGGAATTATGTGTTGACAAAGGAACAAAAAACAACATGAGAGAAATTAAGAATATAAATGGAAGAAAAAGAAACATGAGATAAATGAAGAATATACATTTAATTTTTTTTTAAAAGACCAAAATTAATGGTAGCGCAGAAGGCCTAGGTAACAGACGAGAAAGCATGAAAAGACGTCCATTTCTCGGTATTGTGGCCGAGCGGTCTAAGGCGCTGGATTAAGGCTCCAGTCTCTTAGGAGGCGTGGGTTCGAATCCCACCGCTGCTATCTTTGATGTTGTTTGTGCAAGGCTTCAGTGGAAACTTCATTTTGGTCAATCCATAGTTTTGCAGTGTTTCTATATTCATGTAAGGAAAATAACAAATGTTGAGTGAAGTTTAACCCACGAGTGCAGAGCACAATAAATTGGCAGTATATCACCTTAAACACCTTGTCCTGTGCTCTAGCGATTTCCATCCTACCAGTTTCCCGAGATCTACCTATCTGAGCTAGTTGAAGGCTCTACAAATAGGCTTATCAGACATAACAGCAAAAACTAATTATGTGTTGACAAAGGAACAAAAAGCAACATGAGAGAAATGAAGAATATACATTTAAAAATTTAACAAAAGACCGAAATTAATGGTAGTTCAGAAGGCCTAGGTAACAGACGAGAAAGCATGAAAAGAGGTCAATTTCTCGGTAGTGTGGCTGAGCGGTCTAATGCGCTGGATTTAGGCTCCAGTCTCTCAGGAGGCGTGGGTTCGAATCCCACCGCTGCCATCTTTGACGTTGTTTGTGCAAGGCTTTCATGGAAACTTCATTTTGGTCAATCCATAGTTTTGCAGTGTTTCTATATTCATGTAAGGGAAATAACAAATGTTAAATGAAGTTTAACCCACGAGTGCAGAGCACAATAAATTGGCAGTATATCACCTTAAACACCTTGTCCTGTGCTCTAGCGATTTCCATCCTACCAGTTTCCCGAGATCTACCTATCTGAGCTAGTTGAAGGCTCTACAAATAGGCTTTTCAGACATAACAGCAAAAACGAATTATGTGTTGACAAAGGAACAAAAAGCAACATGAGAGCAATGAAGAATATAAATGGAAGAAAAACAAACATGAGATAAATGAAGAATATAAATAAAAATAAATTAAAAAAAGACCAAAATTAATGGTTGCGCAGAAGGCCTAGGTAACAGACGAGAAAGCATGAAAAGACGTCCATTTCTCGGTAGTGTGGCCGAGTGGTCTAAGGCGCTGGATTTAGGCTCCAGTCTCTCAGGAGGCGTGGGTTAGAATCCCACCGCTGCCATCTTTGATGTTGTTTGTGCAAGGCTTCAGTGGAAACTTCATTTTGGTCAATCCATAGTTTTGCAGTGTTTCTATATTCATGTAAGGAAAATAACAAATGTTTAATGAAGTTTAACCCACGAGTGCAGAGCACAATAAATTGGCAGTATTTCACCTTAAACACCTTGTCCTGTGCTCTAGCGATTTCCATCCTACCAGTTTCCCGAGATCTACCTATCTGAGCTAGTTGAAGGCTCTACAAATAGGCTTTTCAGACATAACAGCAAAAACGAATTATGTGTTGACAAAGGAACAAAAAGCAACATGAGAGCAATGAAGAATATAAATGGAAGAAAAACAAACATGAGATAAATGAAGAATATAAATAAAAATAAATTAAAAAAAGACCAAAATTAATGGTTGCGCAGAAGGCCTAGGTAACAGACGAGAAAGCATGAAAAGACGTCCATTTCTCGGTATTGTGGCCGAGCGGTCTAAGGCGCTGGATTAAGGCTCCAGTCTCTTAGGAGGCGTGGGTTCGAATCCCACCGCTGCTATCTTTGATGTTGTTTGTGCAAGGCTTCAGTGGAAACTTCATTTTGGTCAATCCATAGTTTTGCAGTGTTTCTATATTCATGTAAGGAAAATAACAAATGTTGAGTGAAGTTTAACCCACGAGTGCAGAGCACAATAAATTGGCAGTATATCACCTTAAACACCTTGTCCTGTGCTCTAGCGATTTCCATCCTACCAGTTTCCCGAGATCTACCTATCTGAGCTAGTTGAAGGCTCTACAAATAGGCTTATCAGACATAACAGCAAAAACTAATTATGTGTTGACAAAGGAACAAAAAGCAACATGAGAGAAATGAAGAATATACATTTAAAAATTTAACAAAAGACCGAAATTAATGGTAGCGCAGAAGGCCTAGGTAACAGACGAGAAAGCATGAAAAGAGGTCAATTTCTCGGTAGTGTGGCCGAGCGGTCTAATGCGCTGGATTTAGGCTCCAGTCTCTCAGGAGGCTTGGGTTCGAATCCCACCGCTGCCATCTTTGACGTTGTTTGTGCAAGGCTTTCATGGAAACTTCATTTTGGTCAATCCATAGTTTTGCAGTGTTTCTATATTCATGTAAGGGAAATAACAAATGTTAAATGAAGTTTAACCCACGAGTGCAGAGCACAATAAATTGGCAGTATATCACCTTAAACACCTTGTCCTGTGCTCTAGCGATTTCCATCCTACCAGTTTCCCGAGATCTACCTATCTGAGCTAGTTGAAGGCTCTACAAATAGGCTTTTCAGACATAACAGCAAAAACGAATTATGTGTTGACAAAGGAACAAAAAGCAACATGAGAGCAATGAAGAATATAAATGGAAGAAAAACAAACATGAGATAAATGAAGAATATAAATAAAAATAAATTAAAAAAAGACCAAAATTAATGGTTGCGCAGAAGGCCTAGGTAACAGACGAGAAAGCATGAAAAGACGTCCATTTCTCGGTAGTGTGGCCGAGCGGTCTAAGGCGCTGGATTTAGGCTCCAGTCTCTCAGGAGGCGTGGGTTAGAATCCCACCGCTGCCATCTTTGATGTTGTTTGTGCAAGGCTTCAGTGGAAACTTCATTTTGGTCAATCCATAGTTTTGCAGTGTTTCTATATTCATGTAAGGAAAATAACAAATGTTTAATGAAGTTTAACCCACGAGTGCAGAGCACAATAAATTGGCAGTATTTCACCTTAAACACCTTGTCCTGTGCTCTAGCGATTTCCATCCTACCAGTTTCCCGAGATCTACCTATCTGAGCTAGTTGAAGGCTCTACAAATAGGCTTTTCAGACATAACAGCAAAAAGGAATTATGTGTTGACAAAGGAACAAAAAGCAACATGAGAGAAATGAAGAATATAAATGGAAGAAAAAGAAACATGAGATAAATGAAGAATATACATTTAATTTTTTTTTAAAAGACCAAAATTAATGGTAGCGCAGAAGGCCTAGGTAACAGACGAGAAAGCATGAAAAGAGGTCAATTTCTCGGTAGTGTGGCCGAGCGGTCTAAGGCGCTGGATTTAGGCTCCAGTCTCTCAGGAGGCGTGGGTTTGAATCCCACTGCTGCCATCTTTGATGTTGTTTGTGCAAGGCTTCAGTGGAAACTTCATTTTGGTCAATCCATAGTTTTGCAGTGTTTCTATATTCATGTAAGGGAAATAACAAATGTTGAGTGAAGTTTAACCCACGAGTGCAGAGCACAATAAATTGGCAGTATATCACCTTAAACACCTTGTCCTGTGATCTAGCGATTTCCATCCTACCAGTTTCCCGAGATCTACCTATCTGAGCTAGTTGAAGGCTGTACAAATAGGCTTTTCAGACATAACAGCAAAAACGAATTATGTGTTGACAAAGGAACAAAAAGCAACATGAGAGCAATGAAGAATATAAATGGAAGAAATACAAACATGAGATAAATGAAGAATATAAATAAAAATAAATAAAAAAAAGACCAAAATTAATGGTAGCGCAGAAGGCCTATGTAACAGACGAGAAAGCATGAAAAGACATCCATTTCTCGGTAGTGTGGCCGAGCGGTCTAAGGCGCTGGATTTAGGCTCCAGTCTCTCAGGAGGCGTGGGTTAGAATCCCACCGCTGCCATTTTTGATGTTGTTTGTGCAAGGCTTCAGTGGAAACTTCATTTTGGTCAATCCATAGTTTTGCAGTGTTTCTATATTCATGTAAGGAAAATAACAAATGTTGAGTGAAGTTTAACCCACGAGTGCAGAGCACAATAAATTGGCAGTATATCACCTTAAACACCTTGTCCTGTGCTCTAGCGATTTCCATCCTACCAGTTTCCCGAGGTCTACCTATCTGAGCTAGTTGAAGGCTCTAAAAATAGTTTTTTCAGACATAACAGCAAAAACGAATTATGTGTTGACAAAGGAACAAAAAGCAACATGAGAGAAATGAAGAATATAAATGTAAGAAAAAGAAACATGAGATAAATGAAGAATTTACATTTTAAATTTTTTAAAAAGACCAAAATTAATTGTAGCGAAGAAGGCCTAGGTAACAGACGAGCAAGAATGAATAGAAGTCCACTTCTCGGTAGCGTGGCCGAGCGGTCTAAGGCGCTGGATTAATGCTCCAGTCTCTCAGGAGGCGTGGGTTCGAATCCCACCGCTGCCATCTTTGATGTTGTTTGTGCAAGGCTTCAGTGGAAACTTCATTTTGGTCAATCCATAGTTTTGCAGTGTTTCTATATTCATGTAAGGAAAATAACAAATGTTGAGTGAAGTTTAACCCACGAGTGCAGAGCACAATAAATTGGCAGTATATCACCTTAAACACCTTGTCCTGTGCTCTAGCGATTTCCATCCTACCAGTTTCCCGAGATCTACCTATCTGAGCTAGTTGAAGGCTCTACAAATAGTTTTTTCAGACATAACAGCAAAAACGAATTATGTGTTGACAAAGGAACAAAAAGCAACATGAGAGAAATTAAGAATATAAATTGAAGAAAAAGATACAGGAGATAAATCCTGTGCTCTAGCGATTTCCATCCTACCAGTTTCCCGAGATCTACCTATCTGAGCTAGTTGAAGGCTCTACAAATAGTTTTTTCAGACATAACAGCGAAAACAAATTATGTGTTGACAAAGGAACAAAAGCAACATGAGAGAAATGAAGAATATAAATGGAAGAAAAAGAAACATGAGATAAATAAAGAATATACATTTAAAAAATTAAAAAAGACCAAAATTAATGGTAGCGCAGAAGGCTTAGGTAACAGACGAGAAAGCATGAAAAGACGTCCATTTCTCGGTATTGTGGCCGAGCGGTCTAAGGCGCTGGATTAAGGCTCCTTTCTCTTAGGAGGCGTGGGTTCGAATCCCACCGCTGCCATCTTTGATGTTGTTTGTGCAAGGCTTCATTGGAAACTTCATTTTGGTCAATCCATAGTTTTGCAGTGTTTCTATATTCATGTAAGGAAAATAACAAATGTTGAGTGAAGTTTAACCCACGAGTGCAGAGCACAATAAATTGGCAGTATATTACCTTAAACACCTTGTCCTGTGCTCTAGCGATTTCCATCCTACCAGTTTCCCGAGATCTACCTATCTGAGCTAGTTGAAGGCTCTACAAATAGGCTTATCAGACATAACAGCAAAAACTAATTATGTGTTGACAAAGGAACAAAAAGCAACATGAGAGAAATGAAGAATATACATTTAAAAATTTAAAAAAAGACCGAAATTAATGGTAGCGCAGAAGGCCTAGGTAACAGATGAGAAAACATGAAAAGAGGTCCATTTCTCGGTAGTGTGGCCGAGCGGTCTAAGGCGCTGGATTTAGGCTCCAGTCTCTCAGGAGGCGTGGGTTCGAATCCCACCGCTGCCATCATTGACGTTGTTTGTGCAAGGCTTCAGTGGAAACTTCATTTTGGTCAATCCATAGTTTTGCAGTGTTTCTATATTCATGTAAGGGAAATAACAAATGTTAAATGAAGTTTAACCCACGAGTGCAGAGCACAATAAATTGGCAGTATATCACCTTAAACACCTTGTCCTGTGCTCTAGCGATTTCCATCCTACCAGTTTCCCGAGATCTACCTATCTGAGCTAGTTGAAGGCTCTACAAATAGGCTTTTCAGACATAACAGCAAAAACGAATTATGTGTTGACAAAGGAACAAAAAGCAACATGAGAGCAATGAAGAATATAAATGGAAGAAAAACAAACATGAGATAAATGAAGAATATAAATAAAAATAAATTAAAAAAAGACCAAAATTAATGGTTGCGCAGAAGGCCTAGGTAACAGACGAGAAAGCATGAAAAGACGTCCATTTCTCGGTAGTGTGGCCGAGCGGTCTAAGGCGCTGGATTTAGGCTCCAGTCTCTCAGGAGGCGTGGGTTAGAATCCCACCGCTGCCATCTTTGATGTTGTTTGTGCAAGGCTTCAGTGGAAACTTCATTTTGGTCAATCCATAGTTTTGCAGTGTTTCTATATTCATGTAAGGAAAATAACAAATGTTAAGTGAAGTTTAACCCACGAGTGCAGAGCACAATAAATTGGCAGTATATCACCTTAAACACCTTGTCCTGTGCTCTAGCGATTTCCATCCTACCAGTTTCCCGAGATCTACCTATCTGAGCTAGTTGAAGGCTCTACAAATAGGCTTTTCAGACATAACAGCAAAAAGGAATTATGTGTTGACAAAGGAACAAAAAACAACATGAGAGAAATGAAGAATATAAATGGAAGAAAAAGAAACATGAGATAAATGAAGAATATACATTTAATTTTTTTTTAAAAGACCAAAATTAATGGTAGCGCAGAAGGCCTAGGTAACAGACGAGAAAGCATGAAAAGAGGTCCATTTCTCGGTAGTGTGGCCGAGCGGTCTAAGGCGCTGGATTTAGGCTCCAGTCTCTCAGGAGGCGTGGGTTCGAATCCCACCGCTGCCATCATTGACGTTGTTTGTGCAAGGCTTCAGTGGAAACTTCATTTTGGTCAATCCATAGTTTTGCAGTGTTTCTATATTCATGTAAGGGAAATAACAAATGTTAAATGAAGTTTAACCCACGAGTGCAGAGCACAATAAATTGGCAGTATATCACCTTAAACACCTTGTCCTGTGCTCTAGCGATTTCCATCCTACCAGTTTCCCGAGATCTACCTATCTGAGCTAGTTGAAGGCTCTACAAATAGGCTTTTCAGACATAACAGCAAAAACGAATTATGTGTTGACAAAGGAACAAAAAGCAACATGAGAGCAATGAAGAATATAAATGGAAGAAAAACAAACATGAGATAAATGAAGAATATAAATAAAAATAAATAAAAAAAAGACCAAAATTAATGGTTGCGCAGAAGGCCTAGGTAACAGACGAGAAAGCATGAAAAGACGTCCATTTCTCGGTAGTGTGGCCGAGCGGTCTAAGGCGCTGGATTTAGGCTCCAGTCTCTCAGGAGGCGTGGGTTAGAATCCCACCGTTGCCATCTTTGATGTTGTTTGTGCAAGGCTTCAGTGGAAACTTCATTTTGGTCAATCCATAGTTTTGCAGTGTTTCTATATTCATGTAAGGAAAATAACAAATGTTAAGTGAAGTTTAACCCACGAGTGCAGAGCACAATAAATTGGCAGTATATCACCTTAAACACCTTGTCCTGTGCTCTAGCGATTTCCATCCTACCAGTTTCCCGAGATCTACCTATCTGAGCTAGTTGAAGGCTCTACAAATAGGCTTTTCAGACATAACAGCAAAAAGGAATTATGTGTTGACAAAGGAACAAAAAACAACATGAGAGAAATGAAGAATATAAATGGAAGAAAAAGAAACATGAGATAAATGAAGAATATACATTTAATTTTTTTTTAAAAGACCGAAATTAATGGTAGCGCAGAAGGCCTAGGTAACAGACGAGAAAGCATGAAAAGAGGTCCATTTCTCAGTAGTGTGGCCGAGCGGTCTAAGGCGCTGGATTTAGGCTCCAGTCTCTCAGGAGGCGTGGGTTCGAATCCCACCGCTGCCATCATTGACGTTGTTTGTGCAAGGCTTCAGTGGAAACTTCATTTTGGTCAATCCATAGTTTTGCAGTGTTTCTATATTCATGTAAGGGAAATAACAAATGTTAAATGAAGTTTAACCCACGAGTGCAGAGCACAATAAATTGGCAGTATATCACCTTAAACACCTTGTCCTGTGCTCTAGCGATTTCCATCCTACCAGTTTCCCGAGATCTACCTATCTGAGCTAGTTGAAGGCTCTACAAATAGGCTTTTCAGACATAACAGCAAAAACGAATTATGTGTTGACAAAGGAACAAAAAGCAACATGAGAGAAATGAAGAATATAAATGGAAGAAAAAGAAACATGAGATAAATGAAGAATATACATTTAATTTTTTTTTAAAAGACCAAAATTAATGGTAGCGCAGAAGGCCTAGGTAACAGACGAGAAAGCATGAAAAG
Source organism: Thymallus thymallus (assembly GCA_023634145.1). Classification (NCBI taxonomy): domain Eukaryota; kingdom Metazoa; phylum Chordata; class Actinopteri; order Salmoniformes; family Salmonidae; genus Thymallus; species Thymallus thymallus. The sequence goes on from JAKYLM010000048.1 coordinate 1,824,180, forward strand.
ACGTCCATTTCTCGGTATTGTGGCCGAGCGGTCTAAGGCGCTGGATTAAGGCTCCAGTCTCTTAGGAGGCGTGGGTTCGAATCCCACCGCTGCTATCTTTGATGTTGTTTGTGCAAGGCTTCAGTGGAAACTTCATTTTGGTCAATCCATAGTTTTGCAGTGTTTCTATATTCATGTAAGGAAAATAACAAATGTTGAGTGAAGTTTAACCCACGAGTGCAGAGCACAATAAATTGGCAGTATATCACCTTAAACACCTTGTCCTGTGCTCTAGCGATTTCCATCCTACCAGTTTCCCGAGATCTACCTATCTGAGCTAGTTGAAGGCTCTACAAATAGGCTTATCAGACATAACAGCAAAAACTAATTATGTGTTGACAAAGGAACAAAAAGCAACATGAGAGAAATGAAGAATATACATTTAAAAATTTAACAAAAGACCGAAATTAATGGTAGTTCAGAAGGCCTAGGTAACAGACGAGAAAGCATGAAAAGAGGTCAATTTCTCGGTAGTGTGGCCGAGCGGTCTAATGCGCTGGATTTAGGCTCCAGTCTCTCAGGAGGCGTGGGTTCGAATCCCACCGCTGCCATCTTTGACGTTGTTTGTGCAAGGCTTTCATGGAAACTTCATTTTGGTCAATCCATAGTTTTGCAGTGTTTCTATATTCATGTAAGGGAAATAACAAATGTTAAATGAAGTTTAACCCACGAGTGCAGAGCACAATAAATTGGCAGTATATCACCTTAAACACCTTGTCCTGTGCTCTAGCGATTTCCATCCTACCAGTTTCCCGAGATCTACCTATCTGAGCTAGTTGAAGGCTCTACAAATAGGCTTTTCAGACATAACAGCAAAAAGGAATTATGTGTTGACAAAGGAACAAAAAGCAACATGAGAGCAATGAAGAATATAAATGGAAGAAAAACAAACATGAGATAAATGAAGAATATAAATAAAAATAAATTAAAAAAAGACCAAAATTAATGGTTGCGCAGAAGGCCTAGGTAACAGACGAGAAAGCATGAAAAGACGTCCATTTCTCGGTAGTGTGGCCGAGTGGTCTAAGGCGCTGGATTTAGGCTCCAGTCTCTCAGGAGGCGTGGGTTAGAATCCCACCGCTGCCATCTTTGATGTTGTTTGTGCAAGGCTTCAGTGGAAACTTCATTTTGGTCAATCCATAGTTTTGCAGTGTTTCTATATTCATGTAAGGAAAATAACAAATGTTTAATGAAGTTTAACCCACGAGTGCAGAGCACAATAAATTGGCAGTATTTCACCTTAAACACCTTGTCCTGTGCTCTAGCGATTTCCATCCTACCAGTTTCCCGAGATCTACCTATCTGAGCTAGTTGAAGGCTCTACAAATAGGCTTTTCAGACATAACAGCAAAAACGAATTATGTGTTGACAAAGGAACAAAAAGCAACATGAGAGCAATGAAGAATATAAATGGAAGAAAAACAAACATGAGATAAATGAAGAATATAAATAAAAATAAATTAAAAAAAGACCAAAATTAATGGTTGCGCAGAAGGCCTAGGTAACAGACGAGAAAGCATGAAAAGACGTCCATTTCTCGGTATTGTGGCCGAGCGGTCTAAGGCGCTGGATTAAGGCTCCAGTCTCTTAGGAGGCGTGGGTTCGAATCCCACCGCTGCTATCTTTGATGTTGTTTGTGCAAGGCTTCAGTGGAAACTTCATTTTGGTCAATCCATAGTTTTGCAGTGTTTCTATATTCATGTAAGGAAAATAACAAATGTTGAGTGAAGTTTAACCCACGAGTGCAGAGCACAATAAATTGGCAGTATATCACCTTAAACACCTTGTCCTGTGCTCTAGCGATTTCCATCCTACCAGTTTCCCGAGATCTACCTATCTGAGCTAGTTGAAGGCTCTACAAATAGGCTTATCAGACATAACAGCAAAAACTAATTATGTGTTGACAAAGGAACAAAAAGCAACATGAGAGAAATGAAGAATATACATTTAAAAATTTAACAAAAGACCGAAATTAATGGTAGCGCAGAAGGCCTAGGTAACAGACGAGAAAGCATGAAAAGAGGTCAATTTCTCGGTAGTGTGGCCGAGCGGTCTAATGCGCTGGATTTAGGCTCCAGTCTCTCAGGAGGCTTGGGTTCGAATCCCACCGCTGCCATCTTTGACGTTGTTTGTGCAAGGCTTTCATGGAAACTTCATTTTGGTCAATCCATAGTTTTGCAGTGTTTCTATATTCATGTAAGGGAAATAACAAATGTTAAATGAAGTTTAACCCACGAGTGCAGAGCACAATAAATTGGCAGTATATCACCTTAAACACCTTGTCCTGTGCTCTAGCGATTTCCATCCTACCAGTTTCCCGAGATCTACCTATCTGAGCTAGTTGAAGGCTCTACAAATAGGCTTTTCAGACATAACAGCAAAAACGAATTATGTGTTGACAAAGGAACAAAAAGCAACATGAGAGCAATGAAGAATATAAATGGAAGAAAAACAAACATGAGATAAATGAAGAATATAAATAAAAATAAATTAAAAAAAGACCAAAATTAATGGTTGCGCAGAAGGCCTAGGTAACAGACGAGAAAGCATGAAAAGACGTCCATTTCTCGGTAGTGTGGCCGAGCGGTCTAAGGCGCTGGATTTAGGCTCCAGTCTCTCAGGAGGCGTGGGTTAGAATCCCACCGCTGCCATCTTTGATGTTGTTTGTGCAAGGCTTCAGTGGAAACTTCATTTTGGTCAATCCATAGTTTTGCAGTGTTTCTATATTCATGTAAGGAAAATAACAAATGTTTAATGAAGTTTAACCCACGAGTGCAGAGCACAATAAATTGGCAGTATTTCACCTTAAACACCTTGTCCTGTGCTCTAGCGATTTCCATCCTACCAGTTTCCCGAGATCTACCTATCTGAGCTAGTTGAAGGCTCTACAAATAGGCTTTTCAGACATAACAGCAAAAAGGAATTATGTGTTGACAAAGGAACAAAAAGCAACATGAGAGAAATGAAGAATATAAATGGAAGAAAAAGAAACATGAGATAAATGAAGAATATACATTTAATTTTTTTTTAAAAGACCAAAATTAATGGTAGCGCAGAAGGCCTAGGTAACAGACGAGAAAGCATGAAAAGAGGTCAATTTCTCGGTAGTGTGGCCGAGCGGTCTAAGGCGCTGGATTTAGGCTCCAGTCTCTCAGGAGGCGTGGGTTTGAATCCCACTGCTGCCATCTTTGATGTTGTTTGTGCAAGGCTTCAGTGGAAACTTCATTTTGGTCAATCCATAGTTTTGCAGTGTTTCTATATTCATGTAAGGGAAATAACAAATGTTGAGTGAAGTTTAACCCACGAGTGCAGAGCACAATAAATTGGCAGTATATCACCTTAAACACCTTGTCCTGTGCTCTAGCGATTTCCATCCTACCAGTTTCCCGAGATCTACCTATCTGAGCTAGTTGAAGGCTGTACAAATAGGCTTTTCAGACATAACAGCAAAAACGAATTATGTGTTGACAAAGGAACAAAAAGCAACATGAGAGCAATGAAGAATATAAATGGAAGAAATACAAACATGAGATAAATGAAGAATATAAATAAAAATAAATAAAAAAAAGACCAAAATTAACGGTAGCGCAGAAGGCCTATGTAACAGACGAGAAAGCATGAAAAGACATCCATTTCTCGGTAGTGTGGCCGAGCGGTCTAAGGCGCTGGATTTAGGCTCCAGTCTCTCAGGAGGCGTGGGTTAGAATCCCACCGCTGCCATTTTTGATGTTGTTTGTGCAAGGCTTCAGTGGAAACTTCATTTTGGTCAATCCATAGTTTTGCAGTGTTTCTATATTCATGTAAGGAAAATAACAAATGTTGAGTGAAGTTTAACCCACGAGTGCAGAGCACAATAAATTGGCAGTATATCACCTTAAACACCTTGTCCTGTGCTCTAGCGATTTCCATCCTACCAGTTTCCCGAGGTCTACCTATCTGAGCTAGTTGAAGGCTCTACAAATAGGCTTTTCAGACATAACAGCAAAAAGGAATTATGTGTTGACAAAGGAACAAAAAGCAACATGAGAGAAATGAAGAATATAAATGGAAGAAAAAAGAAACATGAGATAAATGAAGAATATACATTTAAAAAAAATGTAAAAGACCAAAATTAATGGTAGCGCAGAAGGCCTAGGTAACAGACGAGAAAGCATGAAAAGAGGTCCATTTCTCGGTAGTGTGGCCGAGCGGTCTAAGGTGCTGGATTTAGGCTCCAGTCTCTCAGGAGGCGTGGGTTTGAATCCCACCGCTGCCATCTTTGATGTTGTTTGTGCAAGGCTTCAGTGGAAAATTCATTTTGGTCAATCCATAGTTTTGCAGTGTTTCTATATTCATGTAAGCAAAATAACAAATGTTGAGTGAAGTTTAACCCACGAGTGCAGAGCACAATAAATTGGCAAGTATATTACCTTAAACACCTTGTCCTGTGCTCTAGCGATTTCCATCCTACCAGTTTCCCGAGATCTACCTATTTGAGCTAGTTGAAGGCTCTACAAATAGGCTTATCAGACATAACAGCAAAAACTGATTATGTGTTGACAAAGGAACAAAAAGCAACATGAGAGAAATTAAGAATATACATTTAAAAATTAAAAAAAAGCCCGAAATTAATGGTAGCGCAGAAGGCCTAGGTAACAGACGAGAAAGCATGAAAAGAGGTCCATTTCTCGGTAGTGTGGCCGAGCGGTCTAAGGCACTGGATTAAGGCTCCAGTCTCTTAGGAGGCGTGGGTTCGAATCCCACCGCTGCCATCTTTGACGTTGTTTGTGCAAGGCTTCAGTGGAAACTTCATTTTGGTCAATCCATAGTTTTGCAGTGTTTCTATATTCATGTAAGGGAAATAACAAATGTTAAATGAAGTTTAACCCACGAGTGCAGAGCACAATAAATTGGCAGTATATCACCTTAAACACCTTGTCCTGTGCTCTAGCGATTTCCATCCTACCAGTTTCCCGAGATCTACCTATCTGAGCTAGTTGAAGGCTCTACAAATAGGCTTTTCAGACATAACAGCAAAAACGAATTATGTGTTGACAAAGGAACAAAAAGCAACATGAGAGCAATGAAAAATATAAATGGAAGAAAAACAAACATGAGATAAATGAAGAATATAAATAAAAATAAATTTAAAAAAGACCAAAATTAATGGTTGCGCAGAAGGCCTAGGTAACAGACGAGAAAGCATGAAAAGACGTCCATTTCTCGGTAGTGTGGCCGAGCGGTCTAAGGCGCTGGATTTAGGCTCCAGTCTCTCAGGAGGCGTGGGTTAGAATCCCACTGCTGCCATCTTTGATGTTGTTTGTGCAAGGCTTCAGTGGAAACTTCATTTTGGTCAATCCATAGTTTTGCAGTGTTTCTATATTCATGTAAGGAAAATAACAAATGTTGAGTGAAGTTTAACCCAACGAGTGCAGAGCACAATAAATTGGCAGTATATCACCTTAAACACCTTGTCCTGTGCTCTAGCGATTTCCATCCTACCAGTTTCCAGAGATCTACCTATCTGAGCTAGTTGAAGGCTCTACAAATAGGCTTTTCAGACATAACAGCAAAAAGGAATTATGTGTTGACAAAGGAACAAAAAGCAACATGAGAGAAATGAAGAATATAAATGGAAGAAAAAGAAACAGGAGATAAATCCTGTGCTCTAGCGATTTCCATCCTACCAGTTTCCCGAGATCTACCTATCTGAGCTAGTTGAAGGCTCTACAAATAGGCTTTTCAAACATGACAGCAAAAACAAATTATGTGTTGACAAAGGAACAAAAGCAACATGAGAGAAATGAAGAATATAAATGGAAGAAAAAGAAACATGAGATAAATAAAGAATATACATTTAAAAAATTAAAAAAGACCAAAATTAATGGTAGCGCAGAAGGCTTAGGTAACAGACGAGAAAGCATGAAAAGACGTCCATTTCTCGGTATTGTGGCCGAGCGGTCTAAGGCGCTGGATTAAGGCTCCAGTCTCTTAGGAGGCGTGGGTTCGAATCCCACCGCTGCTATCTTTGATGTTGTTTGTGCAAGGCTTCAGTGGAAACTTCATTTTGGTCAATCCATAGTTTTGCAGTGTTTCTATATTCATGTAAGGAAAATAACAAATGTTGAGTGAAGTTTAACCCACGAGTGCAGAGCACAATAAATTGGCAGTATATCACCTTAAACACCTTGTCCTGTGCTCTAGCGATTTCCATCCTACCAGTTTCCCGAGATCTACCTATCTGAGCTAGTTGAAGGCTCTACAAATAGGCTTATCAGACATAACAGCAAAAACTAATTATGTGTTGACAAAGGAACAAAAAGCAACATGAGAGTAATGAAGAATATACATTTAAAAATTTAACAAAAGACCGAAATTAATGGTAGCGCAGAAGGCCTAGGTAACAGACGAGAAAGCATGAAAAGAGGTCAATTTCTCGGTAGTGTGGCCGAGCGGTCTAATGCACTGGATTTAGGCTCCAGTCTCTCAGGAGGCGTGGGTTCGAATCCCACCGCTGCCATCTTTGACGTTGTTTGTGCAAGGCTTTCATGGAAACTTTCTTTTTGGTCAATCCATAGTTTTGCAGTGTTTCTATATTCATGTAAGGGAAATAACAAATGTTAAATGAAGTTTAACCCACGAGTGCAGAGCACAATAAATTGGCAGTATATCACCTTAAACACCTTGTCCTGTGCTCTAGCGATTTCCATCCTACCAGTTTCCCGAGATCTACCTATCTGAGCTAGTTGAAGGCTCTACAAATAGTTTTTTCAGACATAAAAGCAAAAACGAATTATGTGTTGACAAAGGAACAAAAAGCAACATGAGAGAAATGAAGAATATAAATGGAAGAAAAAGAAACATGAAATAAATGAAGAATATACATTTAAACATTTTTAAATAGACCAAAATTAATGGTAGCGCAGAAGGCCTAGGTAACAGACGAGAAAGCATGAAAAGACGTCCATTTCTCGGTAGTGTGGCCGAGCGGTCTAAGGCGCTGGATTAAGGCTCCAGTCTCTCAGGAGGCGTGGGTTCGAATCCCACCGCTGCCATCTTTGACGTTGTTTGTGCAAGGCTTCAGTGGAAACTTCATTTTGGTCAATCCATAGTTTTGCAGTGTTTCTATATTCATGTAAGGGAAATAACAAATGTTGAGTGAAGTTTAACCCACGAGTGCAGAGCACAATAAATTGGCAGTATATCACCTTAAACACCTTGTCCTGTGCTCTAGCGATTTCCATCCTACCAGTTTCCTGAGATCTACCTATCTGAGCTAGTTGAAGGCTGTACAAATAGGCTTTTCAGACATAACAGCAAAAACGAATTATGTGTTGACAAAGGAACAAAAAGCAACATGAGAGCAATGAAGAATATAAATGGAAGAAAAAGAAACATGAGATAAATGAAGACGATAAATTAATTTTTTTTTAAAAAGACCAAAATTAATTGTAGCGAAGAAGGCCTAGGTAACAGACGAGCAAGAATGAATAAAAGTCCACTTCTCGGTAGCGTGGCCGAGCAGTCTAAGGCGCTGGATTAAGGCTCCAGTCTCTCAGGAGGCGTGGGTTCGAATCCCACCGCTGCCATCTTTGATGTTGTTTGTTCAAGGCTTCAGTGGAAACTTCATTTTGGTCAATCCATAGTTTTGCAGTGTTTCTATATTCATGTAAGGAAAATAACAAATGTTGAGTGAAGTTTAACCCACGAGTGCAGAGCACAATAAATTGGCAGTATATCACCTTAAACACGTTGTCCTGTGCTCTAGCGATTTCCATCCTACCAGTTTCCCGAGATCTACCTATCTGAGATAGTTGAAGGCTCTACAAATAGGCTTTTCAGACATAACAGCAAAAACGAATTATGTGTTGACAAAGGAACAAAAAGCAACATGAGAGAAATTAAGAATATAAATTGAAGAAAAAGAAACAGGAGATAAATCCTGTGCTCTAGCGATTTCCATCCTACCAGTTTCCCGAGATCTACCTATCTGAGCTAGTTGAAGGCTCTACAAATAGTTTTTTCAGACATAACAGCAAAAAGGAATTATGTGTTGACAAAGGAACAAAAAGCAACATGAGAGAAATGAAGAATATAAATGGAAGAAAAAGAAACATGAGATAAATGAAGAATATACATTTAAAAAAAATGTAAAAGACCAAAATTAATGGTAGCGCAGAAGGCCTAGGTAACGGACGAGAAAGCATGAAAAGAGGTCCATTTCTCGGTAGTGTGGCCGAGCGGTCTAAGGCGCTGGATTTAGGCTCCAGTCTCTCAGGAGGCGTGGGTTTGAATCCCACCGCTGCCATCTTTGATGTTGTTTGTGCAAGGCTTCAGTGGAAAATTCATTTTGGTCAATCCATAGTTTTGCAGTGTTTCTATATTCATGTAAGCAAAATAACAAATGTTGAGTGAAGTTTAACCCACGAGTGCAGAGCACAATAAATTGGCAGTATATCACCTTAAACACCTTGTCCTGTGCTCTAGCGATTTCCATCCTACCAGTTTCCCGAGATCTACCTATCTGAGCTAGTTGAAGGCTCTACAAATAGGCTTTTCAGACATAACAGCAAAAACGAATTATGTGTTGACAAAGGAACAAAAAGCAACATGAGAGAAATGAAGAATATACATTTAAAATTTTTAAAAAAGACCGAAATTAATGGTAGCGCAGAAGGCCTAGGTAACAGACGAGAAAGCATGAAAAGAGGTCCATTTCTCGGTAGTGTGGCCGAGCGGTCTAAGGCGCTGGATTTAGGCTCCAGTCTCTCAGGAGGCGTGGGTTCGAATCCCACCGCTGCCATCTTTGACGTTGTTTGTGCAAGGCTTCAGTGGAAACTTCATTTTGGTCAATCCATAGTTTTGCAGTGTTTCTATATTCATGTAAGCAAAATAACAAATGTTGAGTGAAGTTTAACCCACGAGTGCAGAGCACAATAAATTGGCAGTATATCCCCTTAAACACCTTGTCCTGTGCTCTAGCGATTTCCATCCTACCAGTTTCCCGAGATCTACCTATCTGAGCTAGTTGAAGGCTCTACAAATAGGCTTTTCAGACATAACAGCAAAAACGAATTATGTGTTGACAAAGGAACAAAAAGCAACATGAGAGCAATGAAGAATATAAATGGAAGAAAAAGAAACATGAGATAAATGAAGACGATAAATTTAAAAATTTTTAAAAAGACCAAAATTAATTGTAGCGAAGAAGGCCTAGTTAACAGACGAGCAAGAATTAATAAACGTCCACTTCTCGGTAGCGTGGCCGAGCAGTCTAAGGCGCTGGATTAAGGCTCCAGTCTCTCAGGAGGCGTGGGTTTGAATCCCACCGCTGCCATCTTTGATGTTGTTTGTTCAAGGCTTCAGTGGAAACTTCATTTTGGTCAATCCATAGTTTTGCAGTGTTTCTATATTCATGTAAGGAAAATAACAAATGTTGAGTGAAGTTTAACCCACGAGTGCAGAGCACAATAAATTGGCAGTATATCACCTTAAACACGTTGTCCTGTGCTCTAGCGATTTCCATCCTACCAGTTTCCCGAGATCTACCTATCTGAGATAGTTGAAGGCTCTACAAATAGGCTTTTCAGACATAACAGCAAAAAGGAATTATGTGTTGACAAAGGAACAAAAAGCAACATGAGAGAAATGAAGAATATAAATGGAAGAAAAAGAAACATGAGATAAATGAAGAATATACATTTAAAAAAAATGTAAAAGACCAAAATTAATGGTAGCGCAGAAGGCCTAGGTAACGGACGAGAAAGCATGAAAAGAGGTCCATTTCTCGGTAGTGTGGCCGAGCGGTCTAAGGCGCTGGATTTAGGCTCCAGTCTCTCAGGAGGCGTGGGTTTGAATCCCACCGCTGCCATCTTTGATGTTGTTTGTGCAAGGCTTCAGTGGAAAATTCATTTTGGTCAATCCATAGTTTTGCAGTGTTTCTATATTCATGTAAGCAAAATAACAAATGTTGAGTGAAGTTTAACCCACGAGTGCAGAGCACAATAAATTGGCAGTATATCACCTTAAACACCTTGTCCTGTGCTCTAGCGATTTCCATCCTACCAGTTTCCCGAGATCTACCTATCTGAGCTAGTTGAAGGCTCTACAAATAGGCTTTTCAGACATAACAGCAAAAACGAATTATGTGTTGACAAAGGAACAAAAAGCAACATGAGAGAAATGAAGAATATACATTTAAATTTTTTAAAAAAGACCGAAATTAATGGTAGCGCAGAAGGCCTAGGTAACAGACGAGAAAGCATGAAAAGAGGTCCATTTCTCGGTAGTGTGGCCGAGCGGTCTAAGGCGCTGGATTTAGGCTCCAGTCTCTCAGGAGGCGTGGGTTCGAATCCCACCGCTGCCATCTTTGACGTTGTTTGTGCAAGGCTTCAGTGGAAACTTCATTTTGGTCAATCCATAGTTTTGCAGTGTTTCTATATTCATGTAAGCAAAATAACAAATGTTGAGTGAAGTTTAACCCACGAGTGCAGAGCACAATAAATTGGCAGTATATCACCTTAAACACCTTGTCCTGTGCTCTAGCGATTTCCATCCTACCAGTTTCCCGAGATCTACCTATCTGAGCTAGTTGAAGGCTCTACAAATAGGCTTTTCAGACATAACAGCAAAAACGAATTATGTGTTGACAAAGGAACAAAAAGCAACATGAGAGCAATGAAGAATATAAATGGAAGAAAAAGAAACATGAGATAAATGAAGACGATAAATTTAAATTTTTTTAAAAAGACCAAAATTAATTGTAGCGAAGAAGGCCTAGGTAACAGACGAGCAAGAATGAATAAAAGTCCACTTCTCGGTAGCGTGGCCGAGCAGTCTAAGGCGCTGGATTAAGGCTCCAGTCTCTCAGGAGGCGTGGGTTCGAATCCCACCGCTGCCATCTTTGATGTTGTTTGTTCAAGGCTTCAGTGGAAACTTCATTTTGGTCAATCCATAGTTTTGCAGTGTTTCTATATTCATGTAAGGAAAATAACAAATGTTGAGTGAAGTTTAACCCACGAGTGCAGAGCACAATAAATTGGCAGTATATCACCTTAAACACGTTGTCCTGTGCTCTAGCGATTTCCATCCTACCAGTTTCCCGAGATCTACCTATCTGAGATAGTTGAAGGCTCTACAAATAGGCTTTTCAGACATAACAGCAAAAACGAATTATGTGTTGACAAAGGAACAAAAAGCAACATGAGAGAAATTAAGAATATAAATTGAAGAAAAAGAAACAGGAGATAAATCCTGTGCTCTAGCGATTTCCATCCTACCAGTTTCCCGAGATCTACCTATCTGAGCTAGTTGAAGGCTCTACAAATAGTTTTTTCAGACATAAAAGCAAAAACAAATTATGTGTTGACAAAGGAACAAAAAGCAACATGAGAGAAATGAAGAATATAAATGGAAGAAAAAGAAACATGAAATAAATGAAGAATATACATTTAAACATTTTTAAATAGACCAAAATTAATGGTAGCGCAGAAGGCCTAGGTAACAGACGAGAAAGCATGAAAAGACGTCCATTTCTCGGTAGTGTGGCTGAGCGGTCTAAGGCGCTGGATTAAGGCTCCAGTCTCTCAGGAGGCGTGGGTTCGAATCCCACCGCTGCCAACTTTAATGTTGTTTGTGCAAGGCTTCATTGGAAACTTCATTTTGGTCAATCCATAGTTTTGCAGTGTTTCTATATTCATGTAAGGAAAATAACAAATGTTTAATGAAGTTTAACCCACGAGTGCAGAGCACAATAAATTGGCAGTATTTCACCTTAAACACCTTGTCCTGTGCTCTAGCGATTTCCATCCTACCAGTTTCCCGAGATCTACCTATCTGAGCTAGTTGAAGGCTCTACAAATAGGCTTTTCAGACATAACAGCAAAAAGGAATTATGTGTTGACAAAGGAACAAAAAGCAACATGAGAGAAATGAAGAATATAAATGGAAGAAAAAGAAACATGAGATAAATGAAGAATATACATTTAAAAAAAATGTAAAAGACCAAAATTAATGGTAGCGCAGAAGGCCTAGGTAACGGACGAGAAAGCATGAAAAGAGGTCCATTTCTCGGTAGTGTGGCCGAGCGGTCTAAGGCGCTGGATTTAGGCTCCAGTCTCTCAGGAGGCGTGGGTTTGAATCCCACCGCTGCCATCTTTGATGTTGTTTGTGCAAGGCTTCAGTGGAAAATTCATTTTGGTCAATCCATAGTTTTGCAGTGTTTCTATATTCATGTAAGCAAAATAACAAATGTTGAGTGAAGTTTAACCCACGAGTGCAGAGCACAATAAATTGGCAGTATATCACCTTAAACACCTTGTCCTGTGCTCTAGCGATTTCCATCCTACCAGTTTCCCGAGATCTACCTATCTGAGCTAGTTGAAGGCTCTACAAATAGGCTTTTCAGACATAACAGCAAAAACGAATTATGTGTTGACAAAGGAACAAAAAGCAACATGAGAGAAATGAAGAATATACATTTAAAATTTTTAAAAAAGACCGAAATTAATGGTAGCGCAGAAGGCCTAGGTAACAGACGAGAAAGCATGAAAAGAGGTCCATTTCTCGGTAGTGTGGCCGAGCGGTCTAAGGCGCTGGATTTAGGCTCCAGTCTCTCAGGAGGCGTGGGTTCGAATCCCACCGCTGCCATCTTTGACGTTGTTTGTGCAAGGCTTCAGTGGAAACTTCATTTTGGTCAATCCATAGTTTTGCAGTGTTTCTATATTCATGTAAGCAAAATAACAAATGTTGAGTGAAGTTTAACCCACGAGTGCAGAGCACAATAAATTGGCAGTATATCACCTTAAACACCTTGTCCTGTGCTCTAGCGATTTCCATCCTACCAGTTTCCCGAGATCTACCTATCTGAGATAGTTGAAGGCTCTACAAATAGGCTTTTCAGACATAACAGCAAAAAGGAATTATGTGTTGACAAAGGAACAAAAAGCAACATGAGAGAAATGAAGAATATAAATGGAAGAAAAAGAAACATGAGATAAATGAAGAATATACATTTAAAAAAAATGTAAAAGACCAAAATTAATGGTAGCGCAGAAGGCCTAGGTAACGGACGAGAAAGCATGAAAAGAGGTCCATTTCTCGGTAGTGTGGCCGAGCGGTCTAAGGCGCTGGATTTAGGCTCCAGTCTCTCAGGAGGCGTGGGTTTGAATCCCACCGCTGCCATCTTTGATGTTGTTTGTGCAAGGCTTCAGTGGAAAATTCATTTTGGTCAATCCATAGTTTTGCAGTGTTTCTATATTCATGTAAGCAAAATAACAAATGTTGAGTGAAGTTTAACCCACGAGTGCAGAGCACAATAAATTGGCAGTATATCACCTTAAACACCTTGTCCTGTGCTCTAGCGATTTCCATCCTACCAGTTTCCCGAGATCTACCTATCTGAGCTAGTTGAAGGCTCTACAAATAGGCTTTTCAGACATAACAGCAAAAACGAATTATGTGTTGACAAAGGAACAAAAAGCAACATGAGAGAAATGAAGAATATACATTTAAATTTTTTAAAAAAGACCGAAATTAATGGTAGCGCAGAAGGCCTAGGTAACAGACGAGAAAGCATGAAAAGAGGTCCATTTCTCGGTAGTGTGGCCGAGCGGTCTAAGGCGCTGGATTTAGGCTCCAGTCTCTCAGGAGGCGTGGGTTCGAATCCCACCGCTGCCATCTTTGACGTTGTTTGTGCAAGGCTTCAGTGGAAACTTCATTTTGGTCAATCCATAGTTTTGCAGTGTTTCTATATTCATGTAAGCAAAATAACAAATGTTGAGTGAAGTTTAACCCACGAGTGCAGAGCACAATAAATTGGCAGTATATCACCTTAAACACCTTGTCCTGTGCTCTAGCGATTTCCATCCTACCAGTTTCCCGAGATCTACCTATCTGAGCTAGTTGAAGGCTCTACAAATAGGCTTTTCAGACATAACAGCAAAAACGAATTATGTGTTGACAAAGGAACAAAAAGCAACATGAGAGCAATGAAGAATATAAATGGAAGAAAAAGAAACATGAGATAAATGAAGACGATAAATTTAAATTTTTTTAAAAAGACCAAAATTAATTGTAGCGAAGAAGGCCTAGGTAACAGACGAGCAAGAATTAATAAACGTCCACTTCTCAGTAGCGTGGCCGAGCAGTCTAAGGCGCTGGATTAAGGCTCCAGTCTCTCAGGAGGCGTGGGTTCGAATCCCACCGCTGCCATCTTGGATGTTGTTTGTTCAAGGCTTCAGTGGAAACTTCATTTTGGTCAATCCATAGTTTTGCAGTGTTTCTATATTCATGTAAGGAAAATAACAAATGTTGAGTGAAGTTTAACCCACGAGTGCAGAGCACAATAAATTGGCAGTATATCACCTTAAACACGTTGTCCTGTGCTCTAGCGATTTCCATCCTACCAGTTTCCCGAGATCTACCTATCTGAGCTAGTTGAAGGCTCTACAAATAGGCTTTTCAGACATAACAGCAAAAACGAATTATGTGTTGACAAAGGAACAAAAAGCAACATGAGAGAAATGAAGAATATACATTGAAATTTTTTAAAAAAGACCGAAATTAATGGTAGCGCAGAAGGCCTAGGTAACAGACGAGAAAGCATGAAAAGAGGTCCATTTCTCGGTAGTGTGGCCGAGCGGTCTAAGGCGCTGGATTTAGGCTCCAGTCTCTCAGGAGGCGTGGGTTCGAATCCCACCGCTGCCATCTTTGACGTTGTTTGTGCAAGGCTTCAGTGGAAACTTCATTTTGGTCAATCCATAGTTTTGCAGTGTTTCTATATTCATGTAAGCAAAATAACAAATGTTGAGTGAAGTTTAACCCACGAGTGCAGAGCACAATAAATTGGCAGTATATCACCTTAAACACCTTGTCCTGTGCTCTAGCGATTTCCATCCTACCAGTTTCCCGAGATCTACCTATCTGAGCTAGTTGAAGGCTCTACAAATAGGCTTTTCAGACATAACAGCAAAAACGAATTATGTGTTGACAAAGGAACAAAAAGCAACATGAGAGCAATGAAGAATATAAATGGAAGAAAAAGAAACATGAGATAAATGAAGACGATAAATTTAAAAATTTTTAAAAAGACCAAAATTAATTGTAGCGAAGAAGGCCTAGGTAACAGACGAGCAAGAATTAATAAACGTCCACTTCTCGGTAGCGTGGCCGAGCAGTCTAAGGCGCTGGATTAAGGCTCCAGTCTCTCAGGAGGTGTGGGTTTGAATCCCACCGCTGCCATCTTTGATGTTGTTTGTTCAAGGCTTCAGTGGAAACTTCATTTTGGTCAATCCATAGTTTTGCAGTGTTTCTATATTCATGTAAGGAAAATAACAAATGTTGAGTGAAGTTTAACCCACGAGTGCAGAGCACAATAAATTGGCAGTATATCACCTTAAACACGTTGTCCTGTGCTCTAGCGATTTCCATCCTACCAGTTTCCCGAGATCTACCTATCTGAGATAGTTGAAGGCTCTACAAATAGGCTTTTCAGACATAACAGCAAAAAGGAATTATGTGTTGACAAAGGAACAAAAAGCAACATGAGAGAAATGAAGAATATAAATGGAAGAAAAAGAAACATGAGATAAATGAAGAATATACATTTAAAAAAAATGTAAAAGACCAAAATTAATGGTAGTGCAGAAGGCCTAGGTAACGGACGAGAAAGCATGAAAAGAGGTCCATTTCTCGGTAGTGTGGCCGAGCGGTCTAAGGCGCTGGATTTAGGCTCCAGTCTCTCAGGAGGCGTGGGTTTGAATCCCACCGCTGCCATCTTTGATGTTGTTTGTGCAAGGCTTCAGTGGAAAATTCATTTTGGTCAATCCATAGTTTTGCAGTGTTTCTATATTCATGTAAGCAAAATAACAAATGTTGAGTGAAGTTTAACCCACGAGTGCAGAGCACAATAAATTGGCAGTATATCACCTTAAACACCTTGTCCTGTGCTCTAGCGATTTCCATCCTACCAGTTTCCCGAGATCTACCTATCTGAGCTAGTTGAAGGCTCTACAAATAGGCTTTTCAGACATAACAGCAAAAACGAATTATGTGTTGACAAAGGAACAAAAAGCAACATGAGAGAAATGAAGAATATACATTTAAATTTTTTAAAAAAGACCGAAATTAATGGTAGCGCAGAAGGCCTAGGTAACAGACGAGAAAGCATGAAAAGAGGTCCATTTCTCGGTAGTGTGGCCGAGCGGTCTAAGGCGCTGGATTTAGGCTCCAGTCTCTCAGGAGGCGTGGGTTCGAATCCCACCGCTGCCATCTTTGACGTTGTTTGTGCAAGGCTTCAGTGGAAACTTCATTTTGGTCAATCCATAGTTTTGCAGTGTTTCTATATTCATGTAAGCAAAATAACAAATGTTGAGTGAAGTTTAACCCACGAGTGCAGAGCACAATAAATTGGCAGTATATCACCTTAAACACCTTGTCCTGTGCTCTAGCGATTTCCATCCTACCAGTTTCCCGAGATCTACCTATCTGAGCTAGTTGAAGGCTCTACAAATAGGCTTTTCAGACATAACAGCAAAAACGAATTATGTGTTGACAAAGGAACAAAAAGCAACATGAGAGCAATGAAGAATATAAATGGAAGAAAAAGAAACATGAGATAAATGAAGACGATAAATTTAAATTTTTTTAAAAAGACCAAAATTAATTGTAGCGAAGAAGGCCTAGGTAACAGACGAGCAAGAATTAATAAACGTCCACTTCTCAGTAGCGTGGCCGAGCAGTCTAAGGCGCTGGATTAAGGCTCCAGTCTCTCAGGAGGCGTGGGTTCGAATCCCACCGCTGCCATCTTGGATGTTGTTTGTTCAAGGCTTCAGTGGAAACTTCATTTTGGTCAATCCATAGTTTTGCAGTGTTTCTATATTCATGTAAGGAAAATAACAAATGTTGAGTGAAGTTTAACCCACGAGTGCAGAGCACAATAAATTGGCAGTATATCACCTTAAACACGTTGTCCTGTGCTCTAGCGATTTCCATCCTACCAGTTTCCCGAGATCTACCTATCTGAGCTAGTTGAAGGCTCTACAAATAGGCTTTTCAGACATAACAGCAAAAACGAATTATGTGTTGACAAAGGAACAAAAAGCAACATGAGAGAAATGAAGAATATACATTGAAATTTTTTAAAAAAGACCGAAATTAATGGTAGCGCAGAAGGCCTAGGTAACAGACGAGAAAGCATGAAAAGAGGTCCATTTCTCGGTAGTGTGGCCGAGCGGTCTAAGGCGCTGGATTTAGGCTCCAGTCTCTCAGGAGGCGTGGGTTCGAATCCCACCGCTGCCATCTTTGACGTTGTTTGTGCAAGGCTTCAGTGGAAACTTCATTTTGGTCAATCCATAGTTTTGCAGTGTTTCTATATTCATGTAAGCAAAATAACAAATGTTGAGTGAAGTTTAACCCACGAGTGCAGAGCACAATAAATTGGCAGTATATCACCTTAAACACCTTGTCCTGTGCTCTAGCGATTTCCATCCTACCAGTTTCCCGAGATCTACCTATCTGAGCTAGTTGAAGGCTCTACAAATAGGCTTTTCAGACATAACAGCAAAAACGAATTATGTGTTGACAAAGGAACAAAAAGCAACATGAGAGAAATGAAGAATATACATTTAAATTTTTTAAAAAAGACCGAAATTAATGGTAGCGCAGAAGGCCTAGGTAACAGACGAGAAAGCATGAAAAGAGGTCCATTTCTCGGTAGTGTGGCCGAGCGGTCTAAGGCGCTGGATTTAGGCTCCAGTCTCTCAGGAGGCGTGGGTTCGAATCCCACCGCTGCCATCTTTGACGTTGTTTGTGCAAGGCTTCAGTGGAAACTTCATTTTGGTCAATCCATAGTTTTGCAGTGTTTCTATATTCATGTAAGCAAAATAACAAATGTTGAGTGAAGTTTAACCCACGAGTGCAGAGCACAATAAATTGGCAGTATATCACCTTAAACACCTTGTCCTGTGCTCTAGCGATTTCCATCCTACCAGTTTCCCGAGATCTACCTATCTGAGCTAGTTGAAGGCTCTACAAATAGGCTTTTCAGACATAAAACCAAAAACGAATTATGTGTTGACAAAGGAACAAAAAGCAACATGAGAGAAATGAAGAATATGAATGGAAGAAAAAGAAACATGAAATAAATGAAGAATATACATTTAAACATTTTTAAATAGACCAAAATTAATGGTAGCGCAGAAGGCCTAGGTAACAGACGAGAAAGCATGAAAAGACGTCCATTTCTCGGTAGTGTGGCCGAGCGGTCTAAGGCGCTGGATTAAGGCTCCAGTCTCTCAGGAGGCGTGGGTTCGAATCCCACCGCTGCCAACTTTAATGTTGTTTGTGCAAGGCTTCATTGGAAACTTCATTTTGGTCAATCCATAGTTTTGCAGTGTTTCTATATTCATGTAAGGAAAATAACAAATGTTTAATGAAGTTTAACCCACGAGTGCAGAGCACAATAAATTGGCAGTATTTCACCTTAAACACCTTGTCCTGTGCTCTAGCGATTTCCATCCTACCAGTTTCCCGAGATCTACCTATCTGAGCTAGTTGAAGGCTCTACAAATAGGCTTTTCAGACATAACAGCAAAAAGGAATTATGTGTTGACAAAGGAACAAAAAGCAACATGAGAGAAATGAAGAATATAAATGGAAGAAAAAGAAACATGAGATAAATGAAGAATATACATTTAAAAAAAATGTAAAAGACCAAAATTAATGGTAGCGCAGAAGGCCTAGGTAACGGACGAGAAAGCATGAAAAGAGGTCCATTTCTCGGTAGTGTGGCCGAGCGGTCTAAGGCGCTGGATTTAGGCTCCAGTCTCTCAGGAGGCGTGGGTTTGAATCCCACCGCTGCCATCTTTGATGTTGTTTGTGCAAGGCTTCAGTGGAAAATTCATTTTGGTCAATCCATAGTTTTGCAGTGTTTCTATATTCATGTAAGCAAAATAACAAATGTTGAGTGAAGTTTAACCCACGAGTGCAGAGCACAATAAATTGGCAGTATATCACCTTAAACACCTTGTCCTGTGCTCTAGCGATTTCCATCCTACCAGTTTCCCGAGATCTACCTATCTGAGCTAGTTGAAGGCTCTACAAATAGGCTTTTCAGACATAACAGCAAAAACGAATTATGTGTTGACAAAGGAACAGAAAGCAACATGAGAGAAATGAAGAATATACATTTAAAATATTTTAAAAAGACCGAAATTAATGGTAGCGCAGAAGGCCTAGGTAACAGACGAGAAAGCATGAAAAGAGGTCCATTTCTCGGTAGTGTGGCCGAGCGGTCTAAGGCGCTGGATTTAGGCTCCAGTCTCTCAGGAGGCGTGGGTTCGAATCCCACCGCTGCCATCTTTGACGTTGTTTGTGCAAGGCTTCAGTGGAAACTTCATTTTGGTCAATCCATAGTTTTGCAGTGTTTCTATATTCATGTAAGCAAAATAACAAATGTTGAGTGAAGTTTAACCCACGAGTGCAGAGCACAATAAATTGGCAGTATATCACCTTAAACACCTTGTCCTGTGCTCTAGCGATTTCCATCCTACCAGTTTCCCGAGATCTACCTATCTGAGCTAGTTGAAGGCTCTACAAATAGGCTTTTCAGACATAACAGCAAAAACGAATTATGTGTTGACAAAGGAACAAAAAGCAACATGAGAGCAATGAAGAATATAAATGGAAGAAAAAGAAACATGAGATAAATGAAGACGATAAATTTAATTTTTTTTAAAAAGACCAAAATTAATTGTAGCGAAGAAGGCCTAGGTAACAGACGAGCAAGAATTAATAAACGTCCACTTCTCGGTAGCGTGGCCGAGCAGTCTAAGGCGCTGGATTAAGGCTCCAGTCTCTCAGGAGGCGTGGGTTCGAATCCCACCGCTGCCATCTTTGATGTTGTTTGTTCAAGGCTTCAGTGGAAACTTCATTTTGGTCAATCCATAGTTTTGCAGTGTTTCTATATTCATGTAAGGAAAATAACAAATGTTGAGTGAAGTTTAACCCACGAGTGCAGAGCACAATAAATTGGCAGTATATCACCTTAAACACGTTGTCCTGTGCTCTAGCGATTTCCATCCTACCAGTTTCCCGAGATCTACCTATCTGAGATAGTTGAAGGCTCTACAAATAGGCTTTTCAGACATAACAGCAAAAACGAATTATGTGTTGACAAAGGAACAAAAAGCAACATGAGAGAAATTAAGAATATAAATTGAAGAAAAAGAAACAGGAGATAAATCCTGTGCTCTAGCGATTTCCATCCTACCAGTTTCCCGAGATCTACCTATCTGAGCTAGTTGAAGGCTCTACAAATAGTTTTTTCAGACATAAAAGCAAAAACGAATTATGTGTTGACAAAGGAACAAAAAGCAACATGAGAGAAATGAAGAATATGAATGGAAGAAAAAGAAACATGAAATAAATGAAGAATATACATTTAAACATTTTTAAATAGACCAAAATTAATGGTAGCGCAGAAGGCCTAGGTAACAGACGAGAAAGCATGAAAAGACGTCCATTTCTCGGTAGTGTGGCCGAGCGGTCTAAGGCGCTGGATTAAGGCTCCAGTCTCTCAGGAGGCGTGGGTTCGAATCCCACCGCTGCCAACTTTAATGTTGTTTGTGCAAGGCTTCATTGGAAACTTCATTTTGGTCAATCCATAGTTTTGCAGTGTTTCTATATTCATGTAAGGAAAATAACAAATGTTTAATGAAGTTTAACCCACGAGTGCAGAGCACAATAAATTGGCAGTATTTCACCTTAAACACCTTGTCCTGTGCTCTAGCGATTTCCATCCTACCAGTTTCCCGAGATCTACCTATCTGAGCTAGTTGAAGGCTCTACAAATAGGCTTTTCAGACATAACAGCAAAAAGGAATTATGTGTTGACAAAGGAACAAAAAGCAACATGAGAGAAATGAAGAATATAAATGGAAGAAAAAGAAACATGAGATAAATGAAGAATATACATTTAAAAAAAATGTAAAAGACCAAAATTAATGGTAGCGCAGAAGGCCTAGGTAACGGACGAGAAAGCATGAAAAGAGGTCCATTTCTCGGTAGTGTGGCCGAGCGGTCTAAGGCGCTGGATTTAGGCTCCAGTCTCTCAGGAGGCGTGGGTTTGAATCCCACCGCTGCCATCTTTGATGTTGTTTGTGCAAGGCTTCAGTGGAAAATTCATTTTGGTCAATCCATAGTTTTGCAGTGTTTCTATATTCATGTAAGCAAAATAACAAATGTTGAGTGAAGTTTAACCCACGAGTGCAGAGCACAATAAATTGGCAGTATATCACCTTAAACACCTTGTCCTGTGCTCTAGCGATTTCCATCCTACCAGTTTCCCGAGATCTACCTATCTGAGCTAGTTGAAGGCTCTACAAATAGGCTTTTCAGACATAACAGCAAAAACGAATTATGTGTTGACAAAGGAACAAAAAGCAACATGAGAGAAATGAAGAATATACATTTAAAATTTTTTAAAAAGACCGAAATTAATGGTAGCGCAGAAGGCCTAGGTAACAGACGAGAAAGCATGAAAAGAGGTCCATTTCTCGGTAGTGTGGCCGAGCGGTCTAAGGCGCTGGATTAAGGCTCCAGTCTCTCAGGAGGCGTGGGTTCGAATCCCACCGCTGCCAACTTTAATGTTGTTTGTGCAAGGCTTCATTGGAAACTTCATTTTGGTCAATCCATAGTTTTGCAGTGTTTCTATATTCATGTAAGGAAAATAACAAATGTTTAATGAAGTTTAACCCACGAGTGCAGAGCACAATAAATTGGCAGTATTTCACCTTAGACACCTTGTCCTGTGCTCTAGCGATTTCCATCCTACCAGTTTCCCGAGATCTACCTATCTGAGCTAGTTGAAGGCTCTACAAATAGGCTTTTCAGACATAACAGCAAAAAGGAATTATGTGTTGACAAAGGAACAAAAAGCAACATGAGAGAAATGAAGAATATAAATGGAAGAAAAAGAAACATGAGATAAATGAAGAATATACATTTAAAAAAAATGTAAAAGACCAAAATTAATGGTAGCGCAGAAGGCCTAGGTAACGGACGAGAAAGCATGAAAAGAGGTCCATTTCTCGGTAGTGTGGCCGAGCGGTCTAAGGCGCTGGATTTAGGCTCCAGTCTCTCAGGAGGCGTGGGTTTGAATCCCACCGCTGCCATCTTTGATGTTGTTTGTGCAAGGCTTCAGTGGAAAATTCATTTTGGTCAATCCATAGTTTTGCAGTGTTTCTATATTCATGTAAGCAAAATAACAAATGTTGAGTGAAGTTTAACCCACGAGTGCAGAGCACAATAAATTGGCAGTATATCACCTTAAACACCTTGTCCTGTGCTCTAGCGATTTCCATCCTACCAGTTTCCCGAGATCTACCTATCTGAGCTAGTTGAAGGCTCTACAAATAGGCTTTTCAGACATAACAGCAAAAACGAATTATGTGTTGACAAAGGAACAAAAAGCAACATGAGAGAAATGAAGAATATACATTTAAAATTTTTTAAAAAGACCGAAATTAATGGTAGCGCAGAAGGCCTAGGTAACAGACGAGAAAGCATGAAAAGAGGTCCATTTCTCGGTAGTGTGGCCGAGCGGTCTAAGGCGCTGGATTTAGGCTCCAGTCTCTCAGGAGGCGTGGGTTCGAATCCCACCGCTGCCATCTTTGACGTTGTTTGTGCAAGGCTTCAGTGGAAACTTCATTTTGGTCAATCCATAGTTTTGCAGTGTTTCTATATTCATGTAAGGGAAATAACAAATGTTGAGTGAAGTTTAACCCACGAGTGCAGAGCACAATAAATTGGCAGTATATCACCTTAAACACCTTGTCCTGTGCTCTAGCGATTTCCATCCTACCAGTTTCCCGAGATCTACCTATCTGAGCTAGTTGAAGGCTGTACAAATAGGCTTTTCAGACATAACAGCAAAAACGAATTGTGTGTTGACAAAGGAACAAAAAGCAACATGAGAGCAATGAAGAATATAAATGGAAGAAAAAGAAACATGAGATAAATGAAGACGATAAATTTAATTTTTTTTAAAAAGACCAAAATTAATTGTAGCGAAGAAGGCCTAGGTAACAGACGAGCAAGAATGAATAAACGTCCACTTCTCGGTAGCGTGGCCGAGCAGTCTAAGGCGCTGGATTAAGGCTCCAGTCTCTCAGGAGGCGTGGGTTCGAATCCCACCGCTGCCATCTTTGATGTTGTTTGTGCAAGGCTTCAGCGGAAACTTCTTTTTGGTCAATCCATAGTTTTGCAGTGTTTCTATATTCATGTAAGGAAAATAACAAATGTTGAGTGAAGTTTAACCCACGAGTGCAGAGCACAATAAATTGGCAGTATATCACCTTAAACACGTTGTCCTGTGCTCTAGCGATTTCCATCCTACCAGTTTCCCGAGATCTACCTATCTGAGCTAGTTGAAGGCTCTACAAATAGGCTTTTCAGACATAACAGCAAAAAGGAATTATGTGTTGACAAAGGAACAAAAAGCAACATGAGAGAAATGAAGAATATAAATGGAAGAAAAAGAAACATGAGATAAATGAAGAATATACATTTAAAAAAAATTTAAAAGACCAAAATTAATGGTAGCGCAGAAGGCCTAGGTAACGGACGAGAAAGCATGAAAAGAGGTCCATTTCTCGGTAGTGTGGCCGAGCGGTCTAAGGCGCTGGATTTAGGCTCCAGTCTCTCAGGAGGCGTGGGTTTGAAT
Source organism: Thymallus thymallus (assembly GCA_023634145.1). Lineage (NCBI taxonomy): Eukaryota > Metazoa > Chordata > Actinopteri > Salmoniformes > Salmonidae > Thymallus > Thymallus thymallus. The sequence goes on from JAKYLM010000048.1 coordinate 1,847,920, forward strand.
CCCACCGCTGCCATCTTTGATGTTGTTTGTGCAAGGCTTCAGTGGAAAATTCATTTTGGTCAATCCATAGTTTTGCAGTGTTTCTATATTCATGTAAGCAAAATAACAAATGTTGAGTGAAGTTTAACCCACGAGTGCAGAGCACAATAAATTGGCAGTATATCACCTTAAACACCTTGTCCTGTGCTCTAGCGATTTCCATCCTACCAGTTTCCCGAGATCTACCTATCTGAGCTAGTTGAAGGCTCTACAAATAGGCTTTTCAGACATAACAGCAAAAACGAATTATGTGTTGACAAAGGAACAAAAAGCAACATGAGAGCAATGAAGAATATAAATGGAAGAAAAAGAAACATGAGATAAATGAAGACGATAAATTTAATTTTTTTTAAAAAGACCAAAATTAATTGTAGCGAAGAAGGCCTAGGTAACAGACGAGCAAGAATGAATAAACGTCCACTTCTCGGTAGCGTAGCTGAGCAGTCTAAGGCGCTGGATTAAGGCTCCAGTCTCTCAGGAGGCGTGGGTTCGAATCCCACCGCTGCCATCTTTGATGTTGTTTGTTCAAGGCTTCAGTGGAAACTTCATTTTGGTCAATCCATAGTTTTGCAGTGTTTCTATATTCATGTAAGGAAAATAACAAATGTTGAGTGAAGTTTAACCCACGAGTGCAGAGCACAATAAATTGGCAGTATATCACCTTAAACACGTTGTCCTGTGCTCTAGCGATTTCCATCCTACCAGTTTCCCGAGATCTACCTATATGAGATAGTTGAAGGCTCTACAAATAGGCTTTTCAGACATAACAGCAAAAACGAATTATGTGTTGACAAAGGAACAAAAAGCAACATGAGAGAAATTAAGAATATAAATTGAAGTAAAAGAAACAGGAGATAAATCCTGTGCTCTAGCGATTTCCATCCTACCAGTTTCCCGAGATCTACCTATCTGAGCTAGTTGAAGGCTCTACAAATAGTTTTTTCAGACATAAAAGCAAAAACGAATTATGTGTTGACAAAGGAACAAAAAGCAACATGAGAGAAATGAAGAATATAAATGGAAGAAAAAGAAACATGAAATAAATGAAGAATATACATTTAAACATTTTTAAATAGACCAAAATTAATGGTAGCGCAGAAGGCCTAGGTAACAGACGAGAAAGCATGAAAAGACATCCATTTCTCGGTAGTGTGGCCGAGCGGTCTAAGGCGCTGGATTAAGGCTCCAGTCTCTCAGGAGGCGTGGGTTCGAATCCCACCGCTGCCAACTTCAATGTTGTTTGTGCAAGGCTTCATTGGAAACTTCATTTTGGTCAATCCATAGTTTTGCAGTGTTTCTATATTCATGTAAGGAAAATAACAAATGTTTAATGAAGTTTAACCCACGAGTGCAGAGCACAATAAATTGGCAGTATTTCACCTTAAACACCTTGTCCTGTGCTCTAGCGATTTCCATCCTACCAGTTTCCCGAGATCTACCTATCTGAGCTAGTTGAAGGCTCTACAAATAGGCTTTTCAGACATAACAGCAAAAACGAATTATGTGTTGACAAAGGAACAAAAAGCAACATGAGAGAAATGAAGAATATACATTTAAATTTTTTTAAAAAGACCGAAATTAATGGTAGCGCAGAAGGCCTAGGTAACAGACGAGAAAGCATGAAAAGAGGTCCATTTCTCGGTAGTGTGGCCGAGCGGTCTAAGGCGCTGGATTTAGGCTCCAGTCTCTCAGGAGGCGTGGGTTCGAATCCCACCGCTGCCATCTTTGACGTTGTTTGTGCAAGGCTTCAGTGGAAACTTCATTTTGGTCAATCCATAGTTTTGCAGTGTTTCTATATTCATGTAAGGGAAATAACAAATGTTGAGTGAAGTTTAACCCACGAGTGCAGAGCACAATAAATTGGCAGTATATCACCTTAAACACCTTGTCCTGTGCTCTAGCGATTTCCATCCTACCAGTTTCCCGAGATCTACCTATCTGAGCTAGTTGAAGGCTGTACAAATAGGCTTTTCAGACATAACAGCAAAAACGAATTGTGTGTTGACAAAGGAACAAAAAGCAACATGAGAGCAATGAAGAATATAAATGGAAGAAAAAGAAACATGAGATAAATGAAGACGATAAATTTAAATTTTTTTAAAAAGACCAAAATTAATTGTAGCGAAGAAGGCCTAGGTAACAGACGAGCAAGAATGAATAAACGTCCACTTCTCGGTAGCGTGGCCGAGCAGTCTAAGGCGCTGGATTAAGGCTCCAGTCTCTCAGGAGGCGTGGGTTCGAATCCCACCGCTGCCATCTTTGATGTTGTTTGTGCAAGGCTTCAGCGGAAACTTCTTTTTGGTCAATCCATAGTTTTGCAGTGTTTCTATATTCATGTAAGGAAAATAACAAATGTTGAGTGAAGTTTAACCCACGAGTGCAGAGCACAATAAATTGGCAGTATATCACCTTAAACACGTTGTCCTGTGCTCTAGCGATTTCCATCCTACCAGTTTCCCGAGATCTACCTATCTGAGCTAGTTGAAGGCTCTACAAATAGGCTTTTCAGACATAACAGCAAAAAGGAATTATGTGTTGACAAAGGAACAAAAAGCAACATGAGAGAAATGAAGAATATAAATGGAAGAAAAAGAAACATGAGATAAATGAAGAATATACATTTAAAAAAAATTTAAAAGACCAAAATTAATGGTAGCGCAGAAGGCCTAGGTAACGGACGAGAAAGCATGAAAAGAGGTCCATTTCTCGGTAGTGTGGCCGAGCGGTCTAAGGCGCTGGATTTAGGCTCCAGTCTCTCAGGAGGCGTGGGTTTGAATCCCACCGCTGCCATCTTTGATGTTGTTTGTGCAAGGCTTCAGTGGAAAATTCATTTTGGTCAATCCATAGTTTTGCAGTGTTTCTATATTCATGTAAGCAAAATAACAAATGTTGAGTGAAGTTTAACCCACGAGTGCAGAGCACAATAAATTGGCAGTATATCACCTTAAACACCTTGTCCTGTGCTCTAGCGATTTCCATCCTACCAGTTTCCCGAGATCTACCTATCTGAGCTAGTTGAAGGCTCTACAAATAGGCTTTTCAGACATAACAGCAAAAACGAATTATGTGTTGACAAAGGAACAAAAAGCAACATGAGAGCAATGAAGAATATAAATGGAAGAAAAAGAAACATGAGATAAATGAAGACGATAAATTTAATTTTTTTTAAAAAGACCAAAATTAATTGTAGCGAAGAAGGCCTAGGTAACAGACGAGCAAGAATGAATAAACGTCCACTTCTCGGTAGCGTAGCTGAGCAGTCTAAGGCGCTGGATTAAGGCTCCAGTCTCTCAGGAGGCGTGGGTTCGAATCCCACCGCTGCCATCTTTGATGTTGTTTGTTCAAGGCTTCAGTGGAAACTTCATTTTGGTCAATCCATAGTTTTGCAGTGTTTCTATATTCATGTAAGGAAAATAACAAATGTTGAGTGAAGTTTAACCCACGAGTGCAGAGCACAATAAATTGGCAGTATATCACCTTAAACACGTTGTCCTGTGCTCTAGCGATTTCCATCCTACCAGTTTCCCGAGATCTACCTATATGAGATAGTTGAAGGCTCTACAAATAGGCTTTTCAGACATAACAGCAAAAACGAATTATGTGTTGACAAAGGAACAAAAAGCAACATGAGAGAAATTAAGAATATAAATTGAAGTAAAAGAAACAGGAGATAAATCCTGTGCTCTAGCGATTTCCATCCTACCAGTTTCCCGAGATCTACCTATCTGAGCTAGTTGAAGGCTCTACAAATAGTTTTTTCAGACATAAAAGCAAAAACGAATTATGTGTTGACAAAGGAACAAAAAGCAACATGAGAGAAATGAAGAATATAAATGGAAGAAAAAGAAACATGAAATAAATGAAGAATATACATTTAAACATTTTTAAATAGACCAAAATTAATGGTAGCGCAGAAGGCCTAGGTAACAGACGAGAAAGCATGAAAAGACATCCATTTCTCGGTAGTGTGGCCGAGCGGTCTAAGGCGCTGGATTAAGGCTCCAGTCTCTCAGGAGGCGTGGGTTCGAATCCCACCGCTGCCAACTTCAATGTTGTTTGTGCAAGGCTTCATTGGAAACTTCATTTTGGTCAATCCATAGTTTTGCAGTGTTTCTATATTCATGTAAGGAAAATAACAAATGTTTAATGAAGTTTAACCCACGAGTGCAGAGCACAATAAATTGGCAGTATTTCACCTTAAACACCTTGTCCTGTGCTCTAGCGATTTCCATCCTACCAGTTTCCCGAGATCTACCTATCTGAGCTAGTTGAAGGCTCTACAAATAGGCTTTTCAGACATAACAGCAAAAAGGAATTATGTGTTGACAAAGGAACAAAAAGCAACATGAGAGAAATGAAGAATATAAATGGAAGAAAAAGAAACATGAGATAAATGAAGAATATACATTTAAAAAAAATTTAAAAGACCAAAATTAATGGTAGCGCAGAAGGCCTAGGTAACAGACGAGAAAGCATGAAAAGAGGTCCATTTCTCGGTAGTGTGGCCGAGCGGTCTAAGGCGCTGGATTTAGGCTCCAGTCTCTCAGGAGGCGTGGGTTTGAATCCCACCGCTGCCATCTTTGATGTTGTTTGTGCAAGGATTCAGTGGAAAATTCATTTTGGTCAATCCATAGTTTTGCAGTGTTTCTATATTCATGTAAGCAAAATAACAAATGTTGAGTGAAGTTTAACCCACGAGTGCAGAGCACAATAAATTGGCAGTATATCACCTTAAACACCTTGTCCTGTGCTCTAGCGATTTCCATCCTACCAGTTTCCCGAGATCTACCTATCTGAGCTAGTTGAAGGCTCTACAAATAGGCTTTTCAGACATAACAGCAAAAACGAATTATGTGTTGACAAAGGAACAAAAAGCAACATGAGAGAAATGAAGAATATACATTTAAAATTTTTAAAAAAGACCGAAATTAATGGTAGCGCAGAAGGCCTAGGTAACAGACGAGAAAGCATGAACAGAGGTCCATTTCTCGGTAGTGTGGCCGAGCGGTCTAAGGCGCTGGATTTAGGCTCCAGTCTCTCAGGAGGCGTGGGTTCGAATCCCACCGCTGCCATCTTTGATGTTGTTTGTGCAAGGCTTCAGTGGAAACTTCATTTTGGTCAATCCATAGTTTTGCAGTGTTTCTATATTCATGTAAGGGAAATAACAAATGTTGAGTGAAGTTTAACCCACGAGTGCAGAGCACAATAAATTGGCAGTATATCACCTTAAACACCTTGTCCTGTGCTCTAGCGATTTCCATCCTACCAGTTTCCCGAGATCTACCTATCTGAGCTAGTTGAAGGCTGTACAAATAGGCTTTTCAGACATAACAGCAAAAACGAATTATGTGTTGACAAAGGAACAAAAAGCAACATGAGAGCAATGAAGAATATAAATGGAAGAAAAAGAAACATGAGATAAATGAAGACGATAAATTTAAATTTTTTTAAAAAGACCAAAATTAATTGTAGCGAAGAAGGCCTAGGTAACAGACGAGCAAGAATGAATAAAAGTCCACTTCTCGGTAGCGTGGCCGAGCAGTCTAAGGCGCTGGATTAAGGCTCCAGTCTCTCAGGAGGCGTGGGTTCGAATCCCACCGCTGCCATCTTTGATGTTGTTTGTGCAAGGCTTCAGTAGAAACTTCATTTTGGTCAATCCATAGTTTTGCAGTGTTTCTATATTCATGTAAGGAAAATAACAAATGTTGAGTGAAGTTTAACCCACGAGTGCAGAGCACAATAAATTGGCAGTATATCACCTTAAACACGTTGTCCTGTGCTCTAGCGATTTCCATCCTACCAGTTTCCCGAGATCTACCTATCTGAGATAGTTGAAGGCTCTACAAATAGGCTTTTCAGACATAACAGCAAAAAGGAATTATGTGTTGACAAAGGAACAAAAAGCAACATGAGAGAAATGAAGAATATACATTTAAAATGTTTAAAAAAGACCGAAATTAATGGTAGCGCAGAAGGACTAGGTAACAGACGAGAAAGCATGAAAAGAGGTCCATTTCTCGGTAGTGTGGCCGAGCGGTCTAAGGCGCTGGATTTAGGCTTCAGTCTCTCAGGAAGCGTGGGTTCCAATCCCACCGCTGCCATCTTTGACGTTGTTTGTGCAAGGCTTCAGTGGAAACTTCATTTTGGTCAATCCATAGTTTTGCAGTGTTTCTATATTCATGTAAGGGAAATAACAAATGTTGAGTGAAGTTTAACCCACGAGTGCAGAGCACAATAAATTGGCAGTATATCACCTTAAACACCTTGTCCTGTGCTCTAGCGATTTCCATCCTACCAGTTTCCCGAGATCTACCTATCTGAGCTAGTTGAAGGCTCTACAAATAGGCTTTTCAGACATAACAGCAAAAACGAATTATGTGTTGACAAAGGAACAAAAAGCAACATGAGAGAAATGAAGAATATACATTTAAAATTTTTAAAAAAGACCGAAATTAATGGTAGCGCAGAAGGCCTAGGTAACAGACGAGAAAGCATGAAAAGAGGTCCATTTCTCGGTAGTGTGGCCGAGCGGTCTAAGGCGCTGGATTTAGGCTCCAGTCTCTCAGGAGGCGTGGGTTCGAATCCCACCGCTGCCATCTTTGATGTTGTTTGTGCAAGGCTTCAGTGGAAACTTCATTTTGGTCAATCCATAGTTTTGCAGTGTTTCTATATTCATGTAAGGGAAATAACAAATGTTGAGTGAAGTTTAACCCACGAGTGCAGAGCACAATAAATTGGCAGTATATCACCTTAAACACCTTGTCCTGTGCTCTAGCGATTTCCATCCTACCAGTTTCCCGAGATCTACCTATCTGAGCTAGTTGAAGGCTGTACAAATAGGCTTTTCAGACATAACAGCAAAAACGAATTATGTGTTGACAAAGGAACAAAAAGCAACATGAGAGCAATGAAGAATATAAATGGAAGAAAAAGAAACATGAGATAAATGAAGACGATAAATTTAATTTTTTTTAAAAAGACCAAAATTAATTGTAGCGAAGAAGGCCTAGGTAACAGACGAGCAAGAATGAATAAACGTCCACTTCTCGGTAGCGTGGCCGAGCAGTCTAAGGCGCTGGATTAAGGCTCCAGTCTCTCAGGAGGCGTGGGTTCGAATCCCACCGCTGCCATCTTTGATGTTGTTTGTGCAAGGCTTCAGCGGAAACTTCATTTTGGTCAATCCATAGTTTTGCAGTGTTTCTATATTCATGTAAGGAAAATAACAAATGTTGAGTGAAGTTTAACCCACGAGTGCAGAGCACATAAATTGGCAGTATATCACCTTAAACACGTTGTCCTGTGCTCCAGCGATTTCCATCCTACCAGTTTCCCGAGATCTACCTATCTGAGCTAGTTGAAGGCTCTACAAATAGGCTTTTCAGACATAACAGCAAAAAGGAATTATGTGTTGACAAAGGAACAAAAAGCAACATGAGAGAAATGAAGAATATAAATGGAAGAAAAAGAAACATGAGATAAATGAAGAATATACATTTAAAAAAAATTTAAAAGGCCAAAATTAATGGTAGCGCAGAAGGCCTAGGTAACGGACGAGAAAGCATTAAAAGAGGTCCATTTCTCGGTAGTGTGGCCGAGCGGTCTAAGGCGCTGGATTTAGGCTCCAGTCTCTCAGGAGGCGTGGGTTTGAATCCCACCGCTGCCATCTTTGATGTTGTTTGTGCAAGGCTTCAGTGGAAAATTCATTTTGGTCAATCCATAGTTTTGCAGTGTTTCTATATTCATGTAAGCAAAATAACAAATGTTGAGTGAAGTTTAACCCACGAGTGCAGAGCACAATAAATTGGCAGTATATCACCTTAAACACCTTGTCCTGTGCTCTAGCGATTTCCATCCTACCAGTTTCCCGAGATCTACCTATCTGAGCTAGTTGAAGGCTCTACAAATAGGCTTTTCAGACATAACAGCAAAAACGAATTATGTGTTGACAAAGGAACAAAAAGCAACATGAGAGCAATGAAGAATATAAATGGAAGAAAAAGAAACATGAGATAAATGAAGACGATAAATTTAATTTTTTTTAAAAAGACCAAAATTAATTGTAGCGAAGAAGGCCTAGGTAACAGACGAGCAAGAATGAATAAACGTCCACTTCTCGGTAGCGTGGCCGAGCAGTCTAAGGCGCTGGATTAAGGCTCCAGTCTCTCAGGAGGCGTGGGTTCGAATCCCACCGCTGCCATCTTTGATGTTGTTTGTGCAAGGCTTCAGCGGAAACTTCATTTTGGTCAATCCATAGTTTTGCAGTGTTTCTATATTCATGTAAGGAAAATAACAAATGTTGAGTGAAGTTTAACCCACGAGTGCAGAGCACATAAATTGGCAGTATATCACCTTAAACACGTTGTCCTGTGCTCCAGCGATTTCCATCCTACCAGTTTCCCGAGATCTACCTATCTGAGCTAGTTGAAGGCTCTACAAATAGGCTTTTCAGACATAACAGCAAAAAGGAATTATGTGTTGACAAAGGAACAAAAAGCAACATGAGAGAAATGAAGAATATAAATGGAAGAAAAAGAAACATGAGATAAATGAAGAATATACATTTAAAAAAAATTTAAAAGGCCAAAATTAATGGTAGCGCAGAAGGCCTAGGTAACGGACGAGAAAGCATTAAAAGAGGTCCATTTCTCGGTAGTGTGGCCGAGCGGTCTAAGGCGCTGGATTTAGGCTCCAGTCTCTCAGGAGGCGTGGGTTTGAATCCCACCGCTGCCATCTTTGATGTTGTTTGTGCAAGGCTTCAGTGGAAAATTCATTTTGGTCAATCCATAGTTTTGCAGTGTTTCTATATTCATGTAAGCAAAATAACAAATGTTGAGTGAAGTTTAACCCACGAGTGCAGAGCACAATAAATTGGCAGTATATCACCTTAAACACCTTGTCCTGTGCTCTAGCGATTTCCATCCTACCAGTTTCCCGAGATCTACCTATCTGAGCTAGTTGAAGGCTCTACAAATAGGCTTTTCAGACATAACAGCAAAAACGAATTATGTGTTGACAAAGGAACAAAAAGCAACATGAGAGCAATGAAGAATATAAATGGAAGAAAAAGAAACATGAGATAAATGAAGACGATAAATTTAATTTTTTTTAAAAAGACCAAAATTAATTGTAGCGAAGAAGGCCTAGGTAACAGACGAGCAAGAATGAATAAACGTCCACTTCTCGGTAGCGTGGCCGAGCAGTCTAAGGCGCTGGATTAAGGCTCCAGTCTCTCAGGAGGCGTGGGTTCGAATCCCACCGCTGCCATCTTTGATGTTGTTTGTGCAAGGCTTCAGCGGAAACTTCATTTTGGTCAATCCATAGTTTTGCAGTGTTTCTATATTCATGTAAGGAAAATAACAAATGTTGAGTGAAGTTTAACCCACGAGTGCAGAGCACATAAATTGGCAGTATATCACCTTAAACACGTTGTCCTGTGCTCCAGCGATTTCCATCCTACCAGTTTCCCGAGATCTACCTATCTGAGCTAGTTGAAGGCTCTACAAATAGGCTTTTCAGACATAACAGCAAAAAGGAATTATGTGTTGACAAAGGAACAAAAAGCAACATGAGAGAAATGAAGAATATAAATGGAAGAAAAAGAAACATGAGATAAATGAAGAATATACATTTAAAAAAAATTTAAAAGGCCAAAATTAATGGTAGCGCAGAAGGCCTAGGTAACGGACGAGAAAGCATTAAAAGAGGTCCATTTCTCGGTAGTGTGGCCGAGCGGTCTAAGGCGCTGGATTTAGGCTCCAGTCTCTCAGGAGGCGTGGGTTTGAATCCCACCGCTGCCATCTTTGATGTTGTTTGTGCAAGGCTTCAGTGGAAAATTCATTTTGGTCAATCCATAGTTTTGCAGTGTTTCTATATTCATGTAAGCAAAATAACAAATGTTGAGTGAAGTTTAACCCACGAGTGCAGAGCACAATAAATTGGCAGTATATCACCTTAAACACCTTGTCCTGTGCTCTAGCGATTTCCATCCTACCAGTTTCCCGAGATCTACCTATCTGAGCTAGTTGAAGGCTCTACAAATAGGCTTTTCAGACATAACAGCAAAAACGAATTATGTGTTGACAAAGGAACAAAAAGCAACATGAGAGCAATGAAGAATATAAATGGAAGAAAAAGAAACATGAGATAAATGAAGACGATAAATTTAATTTTTTTTAAAAAGACCAAAATTAATTGTAGCGAAGAAGGCCTAGGTAACAGACGAGCAAGAACGAATAAACGTCCACTTCTCGGTAGCGTGGCCGAGCAGTCTAAGGCGCTGGGTTAAGGCTCCAGTCTCTCAGGAGGCGTGGGTTCGAATCCCACCGCTGCCATCTTTGATGTTGTTTGTTCAAGGCTTCAGTGGAAACTTCATTTTGGTCAATCCATAGTTTTGCAGTGTTTCTATATTCATGTAAGGAAAATAACAAATGTTGAGTGAAGTTTAACCCACGAGTGCAGAGCACAATAAATTGGCAGTATATCACCTTAAACACGTTGTCCTGTGCTCTAGCGATTTCCATCCTACCAGTTTCCCGAGATCTACCTATCTGAGATAGTTGAAGGCTCTACAAATAGGCTTTTCAGACATAACAGCAAAAACGAATTATGTGTTGACAAAGGAACAAAAAGCAACATGAGAGAAATTAAGAATATAAATTGAAGAAAAAGAAACAGGAGATAAATCCTGTGCTCTAGCGATTTCCATCCTACCAGTTTCCCGAGATCTACCTATCTGAGCTAGTTGAAGGCTCTACAAATAGTTTTTTCAGACATAAAAGCAAAAACGAATTATGTGTTGACAAAGGAACAAAAAGCAACATGAGAGAAATGAAGAATATAAATGGAAGAAAAAGAAACATGAAATAAATGAAGAATATACATTTAAACATTTTTAAATAGACCAAAATTAATGGTAGCGCAGAAGGCCTAGGTAACAGACGAGAAAGCATGAAAAGACATCCATTTCTCGGTAGTGTGGCCGAGCGGTCTAAGGCGCTGGATTAAGGCTCCAGTCTCTCAGGAGGCGTGGGTTCGAATCCCACCGCTGCCAACTTCAATGTTGTTTGTGCAAGGCTTCATTGGAAACTTCATTTTGGTCAATCCATAGTTTTGCAGTGTTTCTATATTCATGTAAGGAAAATAACAAATGTTTAATGAAGTTTAACCCACGAGTGCAGAGCACAATAAATTGGCAGTATTTCACCTTAAACACCTTGTCCTGTGCTCTAGCGATTTCCATCCTACCAGTTTCCCGAGATCTACCTATCTGAGCTAGTTGAAGGCTCTACAAATAGGCTTTTCAGACATAACAGCAAAAAGGAATTATGTGTTGACAAAGGAACAAAAAGCAACATGAGAGAAATGAAGAATATAAATGGAAGAAAAAGAAACATGAGATAAATGAAGAATATACATTTAAAAAAAATTTAAAAGACCAAAATTAATGGTAGCGCAGAAGGCCTAGGTAACGGACGAGAAAGCATGAAAAGAGGTCCATTTCTCGGTAGTGTGGCCGAGCGGTCTAAGGCGCTGGATTTAGGCTCCAGTCTCTCAGGAGGCGTGGGTTTGAATCCCACCGCTGCCATCTTTGATGTTGTTTGTGCAAGGCTTCAGTGGAAAATTCATTTTGGTCAATAAATAGTTTTGCAGTGTTTCTATATTCATGTAAGCAAAATAACAAATGTTGAGTGAAGTTTAACCCACGAGTGCAGAGCACAATAAATTGGCAGTATATCACCTTAAACACCTTGTCCTGTAATCTAGCGATTTCCATCCTACCAGTTTCCCGAGATCTACCTATCTGAGCTAGTTGAAGGCTCTACAAATAGGCTTTTCAGACATAACAGCAAAAACGAATTATGTGTTGACAAAGGAACAAAAAGCAACATGAGAGAAATGAAGAATATACATTTAAATTTTTTAAAAAAGACCGAAATTAATGGTAGCGCAGAAGGCCTAGGTAACAGACGAGAAAGCATGAAAAGAGGTCCATTTCTCGGTAGTGTGGCTGAGCGGTCTAACGCGCTGGATTTAGGCTCCAGTCTCTCAGGAGGCGTGGGTTCGAATCCCACCGCTGCCATCTTTGACGTTGTTTGTGCAAGGCTTCAGTGGAAACTTCATTTTGGTCAATCCATAGTTTTGCAGTGTTTCTATATTCATGTAAGGGAAATAACAAATGTTGAGTGAAGTTTAACCCACGAGTGCAGAGCACAATAAATTGGCAGTATATCACCTTAAACACCTTGTCCTGTGCTCTAGCGATTTCCATCCTACCAGTTTCCCGAGATCTACCTATCTGAGCTAGTTGAAGGCTCTACAAATAGGCTTTTCAGACATAACAGCAAAAACGAATTATGTGTTGACAAAGGAACAAAAAGCAACATGAGAGCAATGAAGAATATAAATGGAAGAAAAAGAAACATGAGATAAATGAAGACGATAAATTTAATTTTTTTTAAAAAGACCAAAATTAATTGTAGCGAAGAAGGCCTAGGTAACAGACGAGCAAGAATGAATAAACGTCCACTTCTCGGTAGCGTGGCCGAGCAGTCTAAGGCGCTGGATTAAGGCTCCAGTCTCTCAGGAGGCGTGGGTTCGAATCCCACCGCTGCCATCTTTGATGTTGTTTGTTCAAGGCTTCAGTGGAAACTTCATTTTGGTCAATCCATAGTTTTGCAGTGTTTCTATATTCATGTAAGGAAAATAACAAATGTTGAGTGAAGTTTAACCCACGAGTGCAGAGCACAATAAATTGGCAGTATATCACCTTAAACACGTTGTCCTGTGCTCTAGCGATTTCCATCCTACCAGTTTCCCGAGATCTACCTATCTGAGATAGTTGAAGGCTCTACAAATAGGCTTTTCAGACATAACAGCAAAAACGAATTATGTGTTGACAAAGGAACAAAAAGCAACATGAGAGAAATTAAGAATATAAATTGAAGAAAAAGAAACAGGAGATAAATCCTGTGCTCTAGCGATTTCCATCCTACCAGTTTCCCGAGATCTACCTATCTGAGCTAGTTGAAGGCTCTACAAATAGTTTTTTCAGACATAAAAGCAAAAACGAATTATGTGTTGACAAAGGAACAAAAAGCAACATGAGAGAAATGAAGAATATAAATGGAAGAAAAAGAAACATGAAATAAATGAAGAATATACATTTAAACATTTTTAAATAGACCAAAATTAATGGTAGCGCAGAAGGCCTAGGTAACAGACGAGAAAGCATGAAAAGACATCCATTTCTCGGTAGTGTGGCCGAGCGGTCTAAGGCGCTGGATTAAGGCTCCAGTCTCTCAGGAGGCGTGGGTTCGAATCCCACCGCTGCCAACTTCAATGTTGTTTGTGCAAGGCTTCATTGGAAACTTCATTTTGGTCAATCCATAGTTTTGCAGTGTTTCTATATTCATGTAAGGAAAATAACAAATGTTTAATGAAGTTTAACCCACGAGTGCAGAGCACAATAAATTGGCAGTATTTCACCTTAAACACCTTGTCCTGTGCTCTAGCGATTTCCATCCTACCAGTTTCCCGAGATCTACCTATCTGAGCTAGTTGAAGGCTCTACAAATAGGCTTTTCAGACATAACAGCAAAAAGGAATTATGTGTTGACAAAGGAACAAAAAGCAACATGAGAGAAATGAAGAATATAAATGGAAGAAAAAGAAACATGAGATAAATGAAGAATATACATTTAAAAAAAATTTAAAAGACCAAAATTAATGGTAGAGCAGAAGGCCTAGGTAACGGACGAGAAAGCATGAAAAGAGGTCCATTTCTCGGTAGTGTGGCCGAGCGGTCTAAGGCGCTGGATTTAGGCTCCAGTCTCTCAGGAGGTGTGGGTTTGAATCCCACCGCTGCCATCTTTGATGTTGTTTGTGCAAGGCTTCAGTGGAAAATTCATTTTGGTCAATCCATAGTTTTGCAGTGTTTCTATATTCATGTAAGCAAAATAACAAATGTTGAGTGAAGTTTAACCCACGAGTGCAGAGCACAATAAATTGGCAGTATATCACCTTAAACACCTTGTCCTGTAATCTAGCGATTTCCATCCTACCAGTTTCCCGAGATCTACCTATCTGAGCTAGTTGAAGGCTCTACAAATAGGCTTTTCAGACATAACAGCAAAAACGAATTATGTGTTGACAAAGGAACAAAAAGCAACATGAGAGAAATGAAGAATATACATTTAAAATTTTTAAAAAAGACCGAAATTAATGGTAGCGCAGAAGGCCTAGGTAACAGACGAGAAAGCATGAAAAGAGGTACATTTCTCGGTAGTGTGGCCGAGCGGTCTAAGGCGCTGGATTTAGGCTCCAGTCTCTCAGGAGGCGTGGGTTCGAATCCCACCACTGCCATCTTTGACGTTGTTTGTGCAAGGCTTCAGTGGAAACTTCATTTTGGTCAATCCATAGTTTTGCAGTGTTTCTATATTCATGTAAGGGAAATAACAAATGTTGAGTGAAGTTTAACCCACGAGTGCAGAGCACAATAAATTGGCAGTATATCACCTTAAACACTTTGTCCTGTGCTCTAGCGATTTCCATCCTACCAGTTTCCCGAGATCTACCTATCTGAGCTAGTTGAAGGCTGTACAAATAGGCTTTTCAGACATAACAGCAAAAACGAATTATGTGTTGACAAAGGAACAAAAAGCAACATGAGAGCAATGAAGAATATAAATGGAAGAAAAAGAAACATGAGATAAATGAAGACGATAAATTTAATTTTTTTTAAAAAGACCAAAATTAATTGTAGCGAAGAAGGCCTAGGTAACAGACGAGCAAGAATGAATAAACGTCCACTTCTCGGTAGCGTGGCCGAGCAGTCTAAGGCGCTGGATTAAGGCTCCAGTCTCTCAGGAGGCGTGGGTTCGAATCCCTCCGCTGCCATCTTTGATGTTGTTTGTGCAAGGCTTCAGTGGAAACTTCATTTTGGTCAATCCATAGTTTTGCAGTGTTTCTATATTCATGTAAGGAAAATAACAAATGTTGAGTGAAGTTTAACCCACGAGTGCAGAGCACAATAAATTGGCAGTATATCACCTTAAACACGTTGTCCTGTGCTCTAGCGATTTCCATCCTACCAGTTTCCCGAGATCTACCTATCTGAGATAGTTGAAGGCTCTACAAATAGGCTTTTCAGACATAACAGCAAAAACGAATTATGTGTTGACAAAGGAACAAAAAGCAACATGAGAGAAATGAAGAATATAAATGGAAGAAAAAGAAACATGAGATAAATGAAGAATATACATTTAAAAAAAAATTAAAAGACCAAAATTAATGGTAGCGCAGAAGGCCTAGGTAACGGACGAGAAAGCATGAAAAGAGGTCCATTTCTCGGTAGTGTGGCCGAGCGGTCTAAGGCGCTGGATTTAGGCTCCAGTCTCTCAGGAGGCGTGGGTTTGAATCCCACCGCTGCCATCTTTGATGTTGTTTGTGCAAGGCTTCAGTGGAAAATTCATTTTGGTCAATCCATAGTTTTGCAGTGTTTCTATATTCATGTAAGCAAAATAACAAATGTTGAGTGAAGTTTAACCCACGAGTGCAGAGCACAATAAATTGGCAGTATATCACCTTAAACACCTTGTCCTGTGCTCTAGCGATTTCCATCCTACCAGTTTCCCGAGATCTACCTATCTGAGCTAGTTGAAGGCTCTACAAATAGGCTTTTCAGACATAACAGCAAAAACGAATTATGTGTTGACAAAGGAACAAAAAGCAACATGAGAGAAATGAAGAATATACATTTAAAATTTTTAAAAAAGACCGAAATTAATGGTAGCGCAGAAGGCCTAGGTAACAGATGAGAAAGCATGAAAAGAGGTCCATTTCTCGGTAGTGTGGCCGAGCGGTCTAAGGCGCTGGATTTAGGCTCCAGTCTCTCAGGAGGCGTGGGTTCGAATCCCACCGCTGCCATCTTTGACGTTGTTTGTGCAAGGCGTCAGTGGAAACTTCATTTTGGTCAATCCATAGTTTTGCAGTGTTTCTATATTCATGTAAGGGAAATAACAAATGTTGAGTGAAGTTTAACCCACGAGTGCAGAGCACAATAAATTGGCAGTATATCACCTTAAACACCTTGTCCTGTGCTCTAGCGATTTCCATCCTACCAGTTTCCCGAGATCTACCTATCTGAGCTAGTTGAAGGCTGTACAAATAGGCTTTTCAGACATAACAGCAAAAACGAATTATGTGTTGACAAAGGAACAAAAAGCAACATGAGAGCAATGAAGAATATAAATGGAAGAAAAAGAAACATGAGATAAATGAAGACGATAAATTTAAATTTTTTTAAAAAGACCAAAATTAATTGTAGCGAAGAAGGCCTAGGTAACAGACGAGCAAGAATGAATAAACATCCACTTCTCGGTAGCGTGGCCGAGCAGTCTAAGGCGCTGGATTAAGGCTCCAGTCTCTCAGGAGGCGTGGGTTCGAATCCCACCGCTGCCATCTTTGATGTTGTTTGTGCAAGGCTTCAGTGGAAACTTCATTTTGGTCAATCCATAGTTTTGCAGTGTTTCTATATTCATGTAAGGAAAATAACAAATGTTGAGTGAAGTTTAACCCACGAGTGCAGAGCACAATAAATTGGCAGTATATCACCTTAAACACCTTGTCCAGTGCTCTAGCGATTTCCATCCTACCAGTTTCCCGAGATCTACCTATCTGAGATAGTTGAAGGCTCTACAAATAGGCTTTTCAGACATAACAGCAAAAACGAATTATGTGTTGACAAAGGAACAAAAAGCAACATGAGAGAAATTAAGAATATAAATTGAAGAAAAAGAAACAGGAGATAAATCCTGTGCTCTAGCGATTTCCATCCTACCAGTTTCCCGAGATCTACCTATCTGAGCTAGTTGAAGGCTCTACAAATAGTTTTTTCAGACATAAAAGCAAAAACGAATTATGTGTTGACAAAGGAACAAAAAGCAACATGAGAGAAATGAAGAATATAAATGGAAGAAATAGAAACATGAAATAAATGAAGAATATACATTTAAACATTTTTAAAAAGACCAAAATTAATGGTAGCGCAGAAGGCCTAGGTAACAGAGGAGAAAGCATGAAAAGACGTCCATTTCTCGGTAGTGTGGCCGAGCGGTCTAAGGCGCTGGATTAAGGCTCCAGTCTCTCAGGAGGCGTGGGTTCGAATCCCACCGCTGCCAACTTTAATGTTGTTTGTGCAAGGCTTCATTGGAAACTTCATTTTGGTCAATCCATAGTTTTGCAGTGTTTCTATATTCATGTAAGGAAAATAACAAATGTTTAATGAAGGTTAACCCACGAGTGCAGAGCACAATAAATTGGCAGTATTTCACCTTAAACACCTTGTCCTGTGCTCTAGCGATTTCCATCCTACCAGTTTCCCGAGATCTACCTATCTGAGCTAGTTGAAGGCTCTACAAATAGGCTTTTCAGACATAACAGCAAAAAACGAATTATGTGTTGACAAAGGAACAAAAAGCAACATGAGAGAAATGAAGAATATAAATGGAAGAAAAAGAAACATGAGATAAATGAAGAATATAAATTTAATTTTTTTTTAAAAGACCAAAATTAATTGTAGCGAAGAAGGCCTAGGTAACAGACGAGCAAGAATGAATAAACGTCCACTTCTTGGTATCGTGGCCGAGCAGTCTAAGGCGCTGGATTAAGGCTCCAGTCTCTCAGGAGGCGTTTGTTCGAATCCCACAGCTGCCATCTTTGATGTTGTTTGTGCAAGGCTTCAGTGGAAACATCATTTTGGTCAATCCATAGGTTTGCAGTGTTTCTATATTCATGTAAGGAAAATAACAAATGTTGAGTGAAGTTTAACCAACGAGTGCAGAGCACAATAAATTGGCAGTATTTCACCTTAAACACCTTGTCCTGTGCTCTAGCGATTTCCATCCTATCAGTTTCCCGAGATCTACCTATCTGAGCTAGTTGAAGGCTCTACAAATAGGCTTTTCAGACATAACAGCAAAAACGAATTATGTGTTGACAAAGGAACAAAAAGCAACATGAGAGAAATGAAGAATATAAATGGAAGAAAAAGAAACATGAGATAAATGAAGAATATAATTTTTTATTTTTTTTTAAAGACCAAAATTAATTGTAGCGAAGAAGGCCTAGGTAACAGACGAGCAAGAATGAAAAGAGGTCAATTTCTCTGTAGTGTGGCCGAGCGGTCTAAGGCGCTGGATTTAGGCTCCAGTCTCTCAGGAGGCGTGGGTTCGAATCCCACTGCTGCCATCTTTGATGTTGTTTGTGCAAGGCTTCAGTGGAAACTTCATTTCGTTTAATCCATAGTTTTGCAGTATTTCTATATTCATGTAAGGGAAATAACAAATGTTGAGTGAAGTTTAACCCACGAGTGCAGAGCACAATAAATTGGCAGTATATCACCTTTAACACCTTGTCCTGTGCTCTAGCGATTTCCATCCTACCAGTTTCCCGAGATCTACCTATCTGAGCTAGTTGAAGGCTGTACAAATAGGCTTTTCAGACATAACAGCAAAAACGAATTATGTGTTGACAAAGGAACAAAAAGCAACATGAGAGCAATGAAGAATATAAATGGAAGAAAAAGAAACATGAGATAAATGAAGACGATAAATTTAATTTTTTTTAAAAAGACCAAAATTAATTGTAGCGAAGAAGGCCTAGGTAACAGACGAGCAAGAATGAATAAACGTCCACTTCTCGGTAGCGTGGCCGAGCAGTCTAAGGCGCTGGATTAAGGCTCCAGTCTCTCAGGAGGCGTGGGTTCGAATCCCACCGCTGCCATCTTTGATGTTGTTTGTGCAAGGCTTCAGTGGAAACTTCATTTTGGTCAATCCATAGTTTTGCAGTGTTTCTATATTCATGTAAGGAAAATAACAAATGTTGAGTGAAGTTTAACCCACGAGTGCAGAGCACAATAAATTGGCAGTATATCACCTTAAACACGTTGTCCTGTGCTCTAGCGATTTCCATCCTACCAGTTTCCCGAGATCTACCTATCTGAGCTAGTTGAAGGCTGTACAAATAGGCTTTTCAGACATAACAGCAAAAACGAATTATGTGTTGACAAAGGAACAAAAAGCAACATGAGAGAAATGAAGAATATAAATGGAAGAAAAAGAAACATGAGATAAATGAAGAATCTAATTTTTTTTTTTTTTAAAAGACCAAAATTAATTGTAGCGAAGAAGGCCTAGGTAACAGACGAGCAAGAATGAATAAACGTCCACTTCTCGGTAGCGTGGCCGAGCAGTCTAAGGCGCTGGATTAAGGCTCCAAACTCTCAGGAGGCGTTGGTTCGAATCCCACAGCTGCCATCTTTGATGTTGTTTGTGCAAGGCTTCAGTGGAAACTTCATTTTGGTCAATCCATAGGTTTGCAGTGTTTCTATATTCATGTAAGGAAAATAACAAATGTTGAGTGAAGTTTAACCCACGAGTGCAGAGCACAATAAATTGGCAGTATATCACCTTAAACACCTTGTCCTGTGCTCTAGCGATTTCCATCCTACCAGTTTCCCGAGATCTACCTATCTGAGCTAGTTGAAGGCTCTACAAATAGTTTTTTCAGACATAAAAGCAAAAACGAATTATGTGTTGACAAAGGAACAAAAAGCAACATGAGAGAAATGAAGAATATAAATGGAAGAAAAAGAAACATGAAATAAATGAAGAATATACATTTAAACATTTTTAAAAAGACCAAAATTAATGGTAGCGCAGAAGGCCTAGGTAACAGACGAGAAAGCATGAAAAGACGTCCATTTCTCGGTAGTGTGGCCGAGCGGTCTAATGCGCTGGATTAAGGCTACAGTCTCTCAGGAGGCGTGGGTTCGAATCCCACCGCTGCCAACTTTAATGTTGTTTGTGCAAGGCTTCATTGGAAACTTCATTTTGGTCAATCCATAGTTTTGCAGTGTTTCTATATTCATGTAAGGAAAATAACAAATGTTTAATGAAGTTTAACCCACGAGTGCATAGCACAATAAATTGGCAGTATTTCACCTTAAACACCTTGTCCTGTGCTCTAGCGATTTCCATCCTACCAGTTTCACGAGATCTACCTATCTGAGCTAGTTGAAGGCTCTACAAATAGGCTTTTCAGACATAACAGCAAAAAACGAATTATGTGTTGACAAAGGAACAAAAAGCAACATGAGAGAAATGAAGAATATAAATGGAAGAAAAAGAAACATGAGATAAATGAAGAATATAAATTTAAATTTTTTTTAAAAGACCAAAATTAATTGTAGCGAAGAAGGCCTAGGTAACAGACGAGCAAGAATGAATAAACGTCCACTTCTCGGTAGCGTGGCCGAGCAGTCTAAGGCGCTGGATTAAGGCTCCAGTCTCTCAGGAGGCGTTTGTTCGAATCCCACAGCTGCCATCTTTGATGTTGTTTGTGCAAGGCTTCAGTGGAAACATCATTTTGGTCAATCCATAGGTTTGCAGTGTTTCTATATTCATGTAAGGAAAATAACAAATGTTGAGTGAAGTTTAACCCACGAGTGCAGAGCACAATAAATTGGCAGTATATCACCTTAAACACGTTGTTCTGTGCTCTAGCGATTTCCATCCTACCAGTTTCCCGAGATCTACCTATCTGAGATAGTTGAAGGCTCTACAAATAGGCTTTTCAGACATAACAGCAAAAACGAATTATGTGTTGACAAAGGAACAAAAAGCAAAAGGAACAAAAAGCAACATGAGAGAAATTAAGAATATAAATTGAAGAAAAAGAAGCAGGAGATAAATCCTGTGCTCTAGCGATTTCCATCCTACCAGTTTCCCGAGATCTACCTATCTGAGCTAGTTGAAGGCTCTACAAATAGTTTTTTCAGACATAAAAGTAAAAACAAATTATGTGTTGACAATGGAACAAAAAGCAACATGAGAGAAATGAAGAATATAAATGGAAGAAAAAGAAACATGAAATAAATGAAGAATATACATTTAAACATTTTTAAAAAGACCAAAATTAATGGTAGAGCAGAAGGCCTAGGTAACAGACGAGAAAGCATGAAAAGACGTCCATTTCTCGGTAGTGTGGCCGAGCGGTCTAAGGTGCTGGATTAAGGCTCCAGTTTCTTAGGAGGCGTGGGTTCGAATCCCACCGCTGCCATCTTTGATGTTGTTTGTGGAAACTTCATTTTGGTCAATACATAGTTTTGCAGTGTTTCTATATTCATGTAAGGAAAATAACAAATGTTTAGTGAAGTTTAACCCACGAGTGCAGAGCACAATAAATTGGCAGTATATCACCTTAAACACCTTGTCCTGTGCTCTAGCGATTTCCATCCTACCAGTTTCCCAAGATCTACCTATCTGAGCTAGTTGAAGGCTCTACAAATAGGCTTTTCAGACATAACAGCAAAAACGAATTATGTGTTGACAAAGGAACAAAAAGCAACATGAGAGAAATGAACAATATAAATGGAATAAAAAGAAACATGAGATAAATCCTGTGCTCTAGCGATTTCCATCCTACCAGTTTCCCTAGATATACCTATTTGAGCTAGTTGAAGGCTCTACAAATAGTTTTTTCAGACATAACATCAAAAACGAATTATGTGTTGACAAAGGAACAAAAAGCAACATGAGAGAAATGAAGAATATAAATGGAAGAAAAAGAAACATGAGATAAATGAAGAATATACATTAAAAAAAATACCAAAATTAATGGTAGTGCAGAAGGCCTAGGTAACTGACGAGAAAGCATGAAAAGACATCCGTTTCTCGGTAGTGTGGCCGAGCGGTCTAAGGCGCTGGATTAAGGTTCCAGTCTCTCAGGAGGCGTGGGTTCGAATCCCACAGCTGCAATCTTTCATGTTGTTTGTGCAAGGCTTCATTGGAAACTTCATTTTGGTCAATCCATAGTTTTGCAGTGTTTCTATATTCATGTAAGGAAAATAACAAATGTTGAGTGAAGTTTAACCCACGAGTGCAGAGCACAATAAATTGGCAGTATATCACCTTAAACACCTTGTCCTGTGCTCTAGCGATTTCCATCCTACCAGTTTCCCGAGATCTACCTATCTGAGCTAGTTGAAGGCTCTACAAACAGGCTTTTCAGATGTAACAGCAAAAAACAATTATGTGTTGACAAAGGAACAAAAAGCAACATGAGAGAAATGAACAATATAAATGGAAGATAAAGAAACATGAGATAAATTAAGAATATACATTTAAAAAACGTAAAAAAGACCAAAATTAATGGTAGCGCAGAAGGCCTAGGTAACAGATGAGAAAGCATGAAAAGAGGTCCATTTCTCGGTAGTGTGGCCGAGCGGTCTAAGGCGCTGGATTTAGGCTCCAGTCTCTCAGGAGGCGTGGGTTCGAATCCCACCGCTGCCATCTTTGATGTTGTTTGTTCAAGGCTTCAGTGGAAACTTCATTTTGGTCAATCCATAGTTTTGCAGTGTTTCTATATTCATGTAAGGAAAATAACAAATGTTGAGTGAAGTTTAACCCACGAGTGCAGAGCACAATAAATTGGCAGTATATCACCTTAAACATCTTGTCCTGTGCTCTAGCGATTTCCATCCTACCAGTTTCCCGAGATCTACCTATCTGAGCTAGTTGAAGGCTCTACAAATAGGCTTTTCAGACATAACAGCAAAAACGAATTATGTGTTGACAAAGGAACAAAAAGCAACATGAGAGAAATGAAGAAAATAAATGGAAGAAAAAGAAACATGAGATAAATGAAGAATATAAATTATTATTTTTTTAAAAAGACCAAAATTAGTTGTAGCGTAGAAGGCCTAGGTAACAGACGAGAAAGCATGAAAAGACGTCCATTTCTCGGTAGTGTGGCCGAGTGGTCTAAGGCGCTGGATTAAGGCTCCAGTCTCTCAGGAGGCGTGGTTTCGAATCCCACCGCTGCCATCTTTGATGTTGTTTGTGCAAGGCTTCAGTGGAACCTTCATTTTGGTCAATCCATAGTTTTGCAGTGTTTCTATATTCATTTAAGGAAAATAACAAATGTTGAGTGAAGTTTAACCCACGAGTGCAGAGCACAATAAATTGGCAGTATATCACCTTAAACATCTTGTCCTGTGCTCTAGCGATTTCCATCCTACCAGTTTCCCGAGATCTACCTATCTGAGCTAGTTGAAGGCTCTACAAATAGGCTTTTCAGACATAACAGCAAAAACGAATTATGTGTTGACAAAGGAACAAAAAGCAACATGAGAGAAATGAAGAAAATAAATGGAAGAAAAAGAAACATGAGATAAATGAAGAATATAAATTATTATTTTTTTAAAAAGACCAAAATTAGTTGTAGCGTAGAAGGCCTAGGTAACAGACGAGAAAGCATGAAAAGACGTCCATTTCTCGGTAGTGTGGCCGAGTGGTCTAAGGCGCTGGATTAAGGCTCCAGTCTCTCAGGAGGCGTGGTTTCGAATCCCACCGCTGCCATCTTTGATGTTGTTTGTGCAAGGCTTCAGTGGAACCTTCATTTTGGTCAATCCATAGTTTTGCAGTGTTTCTATATTCATTTAAGGAAAATAACAAATGTTGAGTGAAGTTTAACCCACGAGTGCAGAGCACAATAAATTGGCAGTATATCACCTTAAACACCTTGTCCTGTGCTCTAGCGATTTCCATCCTACCAGTTTCCCAAGATCTACCTATCTGAGCTAGTTGAAGGCTCTACAAACAGGCTTTTCAGATGTAACAGCAAAAACGAATTATGTGTTGACAAAGGAACAAAAAGCAACATGAGAGAAATGAACAATATAAATGGAAGATAAAGAAACATGAGAAAAATGAAGAATATAAATAAAAAAAATTAAAAAAAAGACAGAAATTGACGTAAGCGAAGAAGGCCTAGGTAACAGACGAGCAAGAATGAATAGACGTCCACTTCTCGGTAGCGTGGCCGAGAGGTCTAAGGCGCTGGATTTAGGCTCCAGTCTCTCAGGAGGCGTGTGTTCGAATCCCACCGCTGCCGTCTTTTATGTTGTTTGTGCAAGGCTTCAGTGGATACCTCATTTTGGTCAATCCATAGTTTTGCAGTGTTTCTATATTCATGTAAGGAAAATAACAAATGTTGAGTGAAGTTTAACCCACGAGTGCAGAGCACAATAAATTGGCAGTATATCACCTTAAACACCTTATCCTGTGCTCTAGCGATTTCCATCCTACCAGTTTCCCGAGATATACCTATCTGAGCTAGTTGAGGGCTCTACAAACAGGCTTTTCAGATGTAACAGCAAAAACGAATTATGTGTTGACAAAGGAACAAAAAGCAACATGAGAGAAATGAAGAATATAAATGGAAGATAAAGAAACATGAGAAAAATGAAGAATATAAATAAAAAAAAAGGAAAAAAAGACAGAAATTGATGTAAGCGAAGAAGGCCTAGGTAACAGACGAGCAAGAATGAATAGACGTCCACTTCTCGGTAGCGTGGAAGACATGTCTAAGGCGCTGTATTAAGGCTCCAGTCTCTCAGGAGGCGTGGGTTCGAATCCCACCGCTGCCATCCTTTATGTTGTTTGTGCAAGGCTTCAGTGGAAACTTCATTTTGGTCAATCCATAGTTTTGCAGTGTTTCTATATTCATGTAAGGAAAATAACAAATGTTGAGTGAAGTTTAACCCACGAGTGCAGAGCACAATAAATTGGCAGTATATCACCTTAAACACCTTATCCTGTGCTCTAGCGATTTCCATCCTACCAGTTTCCCGAGATATACCTATCTGAGCTAGTTGAGGGCTCTACAAACAGGCTTTTCAGATGTAACAGCAAAAACGAATTATGTGTTGACAA
Source organism: Thymallus thymallus (assembly GCA_023634145.1). Classification (NCBI taxonomy): domain Eukaryota; kingdom Metazoa; phylum Chordata; class Actinopteri; order Salmoniformes; family Salmonidae; genus Thymallus; species Thymallus thymallus. Next base: position 1,872,732 of record JAKYLM010000048.1, read on the forward strand.
AGGAACAAAAAGCAACATGAGAGAAATGAAGAATATAAATGGAAGATAAAGAAACATGAGAAAAATGAAGAATATAAATAAAAAAAAGGAAAAAAAGACAGAAATTGATGTAAGCGAAGAAGGCCTAGGTAACAGACGAGCAAGAATGAATAGACGTCCACTTCTCGGTAGCGTGGCCGACATGTCTAAGGCGCTGTATTAAGGCTCCAGTCTCTCAGGAGGCGTGGGTTCGAATCCCACCGCTGCCATCTTTTATGTTGTTTGTGCAAGGCTTCAGTGGAAACTTCATTTTGGTCAATCCATAGTTTTGCAGTGTTTCTATATTCATGTAAGGAAAATAACAAATGTTCTGTGAAGTTTAACCCACGAGTGCAGAGCACAATAAATTGGCAGTATATCACCTTAAACACCTTGTCCTGTGCTCTAGCGATTTCCATCCTACCAGTGTCCCGAGATCTACCTATCTGAGCTAGTTGAAGGCTCTACAAATAGGCTTTTCAGACATAACAGCAAAAACAAATTATGTGTTGACAAAGGAACAAAAAGCAACATGAGAGAAATGAAGAATATAAATGGAAGATAAAGAAACATGAGATAAATGAAGAATATACATTTAAAAAATTTAAAAAAGACCAAAATTAATGGTAGCGCAGAAGGCCTAGGTAACAGACGAGAAAGCATGAAAAGAGGTCTGTTTCTCGGTAGTGTGGCCGAGCGGTCTAAGCCGCTGGATTTAGGCTCCAGTCTCTCAGGAGGTGTGGGTTCGAGTCCCACCGCTGCCATCTTTGATGTTGTTTGTGCAAGGCTTCAATGGATACTTCATTTTGGTCAATCCATAGTTTTGCAGTGTTTCTATATTCATGTAAGGAAAATAACAAATGTTTAGTGAAGTTTAACCCACGAGTGCAGAGCACAATAAATTGGCAGTATATCACGTTAAACACCTTGTCCTGTGCTCTAGCGATTTACATACTACCAGTTTACCGAGATCTACCTATCTGAGCTAGTTGAAGGCTCTACAAATAGGCTTTTCAGACATAACAGCAAAAACGTATTATGTGTTGACAAAGGAACAAAAAGCAACATGAGAGAAATGAAGAATATAAATGGAAGAAAAAGAAACATGAGATAAATGAAGAATATAATTTTTTTTTTTTTTTAAAAGACAGAAATTGATGTAAGCGAAGAAGGCCTAGGTAACAGACGAGCAAGAATAAATAGAAGTCCACTTCTAGGTAGAGTGGCCTAGCGGTCTAAGGCGCTGGATTAAGGCTCCAGTCTCTCAGGAGGCGTGGGTTCGAATCCCTCTGATGCCATCTTTTATGTTGTTTGTGCAAGGCTTCAGTGGATACCTCATTTTGGTCAATCCATAGTTTTGCAGTGTTTCTATATTCATGTAAGGAAAATAACAAATGTTGAGTGAAGTTTAACCCACGAGTGCAGAGCACAATAAATTGGCAGTATATCACCTAAAACACCTTGTCCTGTGCTCTAGCGATTTCCATCCTACCAGTTTCCCGAGATCTACCTATCTGAGCTAGTTGAAGGCTCTACAAATAGGCTTTTCAGACATAACAGCAAAAACAAATTATGTGTTGACAAAGGAAAAAAAGCAACATGAGAGAAATGAAGAATATAAATGGAATAAAAAGAAACATGAGATAAATGAAGAATATACATTTAAAAAATTTAAAAAATACAAAAATTAACGGTAGCGCAGAAGGCCTAGGTAACAGACGAGAAAGCATGAAAAGAGGTCAATTTCTAGGTAGTGTGGCCGAGTGGTCTAAGGCGCTGGATTTAGGCTCCAGTCTCTCAGGAGGCGTGGGTTTGAATCCCACCACTGCCATCTTTTATGTTGTTTGTGCAAGGCTTCAGTGGATACCTCATTTTGGTCAATCCATAGTTTTGCAGTGTTTCTATATTCATGTAAGGAAAATAACAAATGTTGAGTGAAGTTTAACCCATGAGTGCAGAGCACAATAAATTGGCAGTATATCACCTTAAACACCTTGTCCTGTGCTCTAGCAATTTCCATCCTACCAGTTTCCCGAGATCTACCTATCTGAGCTAGTTGAAGGCTCTACAAATAGGCTTTTCAGACATAACAGCAAAAACGAATTATGTGTTGACAAAGGAACAAAAAGCAACATGAGAGAAATGAAGAATATAAATGGAAGAAAAAGAAACATGAGATAAATGAAGAATATACATTAAAAATTTTTTTAAAAGACCAAAATTTATGGTAGCGCAGATGGCCTAGGTAACAGACGAGAAAGCATGCAAAGAGGTCCATTTCTCGGTAGTGTGGCCGAGCTGCCATCTTTTATGTTGTTTGTGCAAGGCTTCAGTGGATACCTCATTTTGGTCAATCCATAGTTTTGCAGTGTTTCTATATTCATGTAAGGAAAATAACAAATGTTGAGTGAAGTTTAACCCACGAGTGCAGAGCACAATAAATTGGCAGTATATCACCTTAAACACCTTGTCCTGTGCTCTAACGATTTCCATCCTACCAGTTTCCCGAGATCTACCTATCTGAGCTAGTTGAAGGCTCTACAAATAGGCTTTTCAGACATAACAGCAAAAAGGAATTATGTGTTGACAAAGGAACAAAAAGCAACATGAGAGAAATGAAGAATATAAATGGAAGAAAAAGAAACATGAGATAAATGAAGAATATACATTTAAATTTTTTTAAAAAGACCAAAATTAATGGTAGCGCAGATGGCCTAGGTAACAGACGAGAAAGCATGAAAAGAGGTCCATTTCTCGGTAGTGTGGCCGAGCGGTCTAAGGCGCTGGATTTAGGCTCCAGTCTCTCAGGAGGCGTGGGTTTGAATCCCACCACTGCTATCTTTTATGTTGTTTGTGCAAGGCTTCAGTGGATACCTCATTTTGGTCAATCCATAGTTTTGCAGTGTTTCTATATTCATGTAAGGAAAATAACAAATGTTGAGTGAAGTTTAACCCACGAGTGCAGAGCACAATAAATTGGCAGTATATCACCTTAAACACCTTGTCCTGTGCTCTAGCGATTTCCATCCTACCAGTTTCCCGAGATCTACCTATCTGAGCTAGTTGAAGGCTCTACAAATAGGCTTTTCAGACATAACAGCAAAAACAAATTATGTGTTGACAAAGGAACAAAAAGCAACATGAGAGAAATGAAGAATATAAATGGAAGAAAAAGAAACATGAGATAAATGAAGAATATACATTTAAATTTTTTTAAAAAGACCAAAATTAATGGTAGCGCAGATGGCCTAGGTAACAGACGAGAAAGCATGAAAAGAGGTCCATTTCTCGGTAGTGTGGCCGAGCGGTCTAAGGCGCTGGATTTAGGCTCCAGTCTCTCGGGAGGCGTGGGTTTGAATCCCACCACTGCCATCTTTTATGTTGTTTGTGCAAGGCTTCAGTGGATACCTCATTTTGGTCAATCCATAGTTTTGCAGTGTTTCTATATTCATGTAAGGAAAATAACAAATGTTGAGTGAAGTTTAACCCACGAGTGCAGAGCACAATAAATTGGCAGTATATCACCTTAAACACCTTGTCCTGTGCTCTAACGATTTCCATCCTACCAGTTTCCCGAGATCTACCTATCCGAGCTAGTTGAAGGCTCTACAAATAGGCTTTTCAGACATAACAGCAAAAACGAATTATGTGTTGACAAAGGAACAAAAAGCAACATGAGAGAAATGAAGAATATAAATGGAATAAAAAGAAACATGAGATAAATGAAGAATATACTTTTAAATTTTTTTAAAAAGACCAAAATTAATGGTAGAGCAGATGGCCTAGGTAACAGACGAGAAAGCATGAAAAGAGGTCCATTTCTCGGTAGTGTGGCCGAGCGGTCTAAGGCGCTGGATTTAGGCTCCAGTCTCTCAGGAGGCGTGGGTTTGAATCCCACCACTGCCATCTTTTATGTTGTTTGTGCAAGGCTTCAGTGGATACCTCATTTTGGTCAATCCATAGTTTTGCAGTGTTTCTATATTCATGTAAGGAAAATAACAAATGTTGAGTGAAGTTTAACCCACGAGTGCAGAGCACAATAAATTGGCAGTATATCACCTTAAACACCTTGTCCTGTGCTCTAGCGATTTCCATCCTACCAGTTTCCCGAGATCTACCTATCTGAGCTAGTTGAAGGCTCTACAAATAGGCTTTTCAGACATAACAGCAAAAACAAATTATGTGTTGACAAAGGAACAAAAAGCCACATGAGAGAAATGAAGAATATAAATGGAAGAAAAAGAAACATGAGATAAATGAAGAATATACATTTAAATTTTTTTTAAAAGACCAAAATTAATGGTAGCGCAGATGGCCTAGGTAACAGACGAGAAAGCATGAAAAGAGGTCCATTTCTCGGTAGTGTGGCCGAGCGGTCTAAGGCGCTGGATTTAGGCTCCAGTCTCTCAGGAGGCGTGGGTTTGAATCCCACCACTGCCATCTTTTATGTTGTTTGTGCAAGGCTTCAGTGGATACCTCATTTTGGTCAATCCATAGTTTTGCAGTGTTTCTATATTCATGTAAGGAAAATAACAAATGTTGAGTGAAGTTTAACCCACGAGTGCAGAGCACAATAAATTGGCAGTATATCACCTTAAACACCTTGTCCTGTGCTCTAGCGATTTCCATCCTACCAGTTTCCCGAGATCTACCTATCTGAGCTAGTTGAAGGCTCTACAAATAGGCTTTTCAGACATAACAGCAAAAACGAATTATGTGTTGACAAAGGAACAAAAAGCAACATGAGAGAAATGAAGAATATAAATGGAAGAAAAAGAAACATGAGATAAATGAAGAATATACATTTAAAAAATTTTTAAAAGACCAAAATTAATGGTAGCGCAGATGGCCTAGGTAACAGACGAGAAAGCATGCAAAGAGGTCCATTTCTCGGTAGTGTGGCCGAGCTGCCATCTTTTATGTTGTTTGTGCAAGACTTCAGTGGATACCTCATTTTGGTCAATCCATAGTTTTGCAGTGTTTCTATATTCATGTAAGGAAAATAACAAATGTTGAGTGAAGTTTAACCCACGAGTGCAGAGCACAATAAATTGGCAGTATATCACCTTAAACACCTTGTCCTGTGCTCTAACGATTTCCATCCTACCAGTTTCCCGAGATCTACCTATCTGAGCTAGTTGAAGGCTCTACAAATAGGCTTTTCAGACATAACAGCAAAAACGAATTATGTGTTGACAAAGGAACAAAAAGCAACATGAGAGAAATGAAGAATATAAATGGAAGAAAAAGAAACATGAGATAAATGAAGAATATACATTTAAATTTTTTTTAAAAGACCAAAATTAATGGTAGCGCAGATGGCCTAGGTAACAGACGAGAAAGCATGAAAAGAGGTCCATTTCTCGGTAGTGTGGCCGAGCGGTCTAAGGCGCTGGATTTAGGCTCCAGTCTCTCAGGAGGCGTGGGTTTGAATCCCACCACTGCCATCTTTTATGTTGTTTGTGCAAGGCTTCAGTGGATACCTCATTTTGGTCAATCCATAGTTTTGCAGTGTTTCTATATTCATGTAAGGAAAATAACAAATGTTGAGTGAAGTTTAACCCACGAGTGCAGAGCACAATAAATTGGCAGTATATCACCTTAAACACCTTGTCCTGTGCTCTAGCGATTTCCATCCTACCAGTTTCCCGAGATCTACCTATCTGAGCTAGTTGAAGGCTCTACAAATAGGCTTTTCAGACATAACAGCAAAAACGAATTATGTGTTGACAAAGGAACAAAAAGCAACATGAGAGAAATGAAGAATATAAATGGAAGAAAAAGAAACATGAGATAAATGAAGAATATACATTTAAAAATTTTTTAAAAGACCAAAATTAATGGTAGCGCAGATGGCCTAGGTAACAGACGAGAAAGCATGCAAAGAGGTCCATTTCTCGGTAGTGTGGCCGAGCTGCCATCTTTTATGTTGTTTGTGCAAGACTTCAGTGGATACCTCATTTTGGTCAATCCATAGTTTTGCAGTGTTTCTATATTCATGTAAGGAAAATAACAAATGTTGAGTGAAGTTTAACCCACGAGTGCAGAGCACAATAAATTGGCAGTATATCACCTTAAACACCTTGTCCTGTGCTCTAACGATTTCCATCCTACCAGTTTCCCGAGATCTACCTATCTGAGCTAGTTGAAGGCTCTACAAATAGGCTTTTCAGACATAACAGCAAAAACGAATTATGTGTTGACAAAGGAACAAAAAGCAACATGAGAGAAATGAAGAATATAAATGGAAGAAAAAGAAACATGAGATAAATGAAGAATATACATTTAAATTTTTTTTAAAAGACCAAAATTAATGGTAGCGCAGATGGCCTAGGTAACAGACGAGAAAGCATGAAAAGAGGTCCATTTCTCGGTAGTGTGGCCGAGCGGTCTAAGGCGCTGGATTTAGGCTCCAGTCTCTCAGGAGGCGTGGGTTTGAATCCCACCACTGCCATCTTTTATGTTGTTTGTGCAAGGCTTCAGTGGATACCTCATTTTGGTCAATCCATAGTTTTGCAGTGTTTCTATATTCATGTAAGGAAAATAACAAATGTTGAGTGAAGTTTAACCCACGAGTGCAGAGCACAATAAATTGGCAGTATATCACCTTAAACACCTTGTCCTGTGCTCTAGCGATTTCCATCCTACCAGTTTCCCGAGATCTACCTATCTGAGCTAGTTGAAGGCTCTACAAATAGGCTTTTCAGACATAACAGCAAAAACGAATTATGTGTTGACAAAGGAACAAAAAGCAACATGAGAGGAATGAAGAATATAAATGGAATAAAAAGAAACATGAGATAAATGAAGAATATACATTTAAAAATTTTTAAAAGACCAAAATTAATGGTAGCGCAGATGGCCTAGGTAACAGACGAGAAAGCATGAAAAGAGGTCCATTTCTCGGTAGTGTGGCCGAGCGGTCTAATGCGCTGGATTTAGGCTCCAGTCTCTCAGGAGGTGTGGGTTCGAATCCCACCGCTGCCATCTTTTATGTTGTTTGTGCAAGGCTTCAGTGGATACCTCATTTTGGTCAATCCATAGTTTTGCAGTGTTTCTATATTCATGTAAGGAAAATAACAAATGTTGAGTGAAGTTTAACCCACGAGTGCAGAGCACAATAAATTGGCAGTATATCACCTTAAACACCTTGTCCTGTGCTCTAACGATTTCCATCCTACCAGTTTCCCGAGATCTACCTATCTGAGCTAGTTGAAGGCTCTACAAATAGGCTTTTCAGACATAACAGCAAAAACGAATTATGTGTTGACAAAGGAACAAAAAGCAACATGAGAGAAATGAAGAATATAAATGGAATAAAAAGAAACATGAGATAAATGAAGAATATACTTTTAAATTTTTTTAAAAAGACCAAAATTAATGGTAGAGCAGATGGCCTAGGTAACAGACGAGAAAGCATGAAAAGAGGTCCATTTCTCGGTAGTGTGGCCGAGCGGTCTAAGGCGCTGGATTTAGGCTCCAGTCTCTCAGGAGGCGTGGGTTTGAATCCCACCACTGCCATCTTTTATGTTGTTTGTGCAAGGCTTCAGTGGATACCTCATTTTGGTCAATCCATAGTTTTGCAGTGTTTCTATATTCATGTAAGGAAAATAACAAATGTTGAGTGAAGTTTAACCCACGAGTGCAGAGCACAATAAATTGGCAGTATATCACCTTAAACACCTTGTCCTGTGCTCTAGCGATTTCCATCCTACCAGTTTCCCGAGATCTACCTATCTGAGCTAGTTGAAGGCTCTACAAATAGGCTTTTCAGACATAACAGCAAAAACAAATTATGTGTTGACAAAGGAACAAAAAGCCACATGAGAGAAATGAAGAATATAAATGGAAGAAAAAGAAACATGAGATAAATGAAGAATATACATTTAAATTTTTTTTAAAAGACCAAAATTAATGGTAGCGCAGATGGCCTAGGTAACAGACGAGAAAGCATGAAAAGAGGTCCATTTCTCGGTAGTGTGGCCGAGCGGTCTAAGGCGCTGGATTTAGGCTCCAGTCTCTCAGGAGGCGTGGGTTTGAATCCCACCACTGCCATCTTTTATGTTGTTTGTGCAAGGCTTCAGTGGATACCTCATTTTGGTCAATCCATAGTTTTGCAGTGTTTCTATATTCATGTAAGGAAAATAACAAATGTTGAGTGAAGTTTAACCCACGAGTGCAGAGCACAATAAATTGGCAGTATATCACCTTAAACACCTTGTCCTGTGCTCTAGCGATTTCCATCCTACCAGTTTCCCGAGATCTACCTATCTGAGCTAGTTGAAGGCTCTACAAATAGGCTTTTCAGACATAACAGCAAAAACGAATTATGTGTTGACAAAGGAACAAAAAGCAACATGAGAGAAATGAAGAATATAAATGGAAGAAAAAGAAACATGAGATAAATGAAGAATATACATTTAAAAATTTTTTAAAAGACCAAAATTAATGGTAGCGCAGATGGCCTAGGTAACAGACGAGAAAGCATGCAAAGAGGTCCATTTCTCGGTAGTGTGGCCGAGCTGCCATCTTTTATGTTGTTTGTGCAAGACTTCAGTGGATACCTCATTTTGGTCAATCCATAGTTTTGCAGTGTTTCTATATTCATGTAAGGAAAATAACAAATGTTGAGTGAAGTTTAACCCACGAGTGCAGAGCACAATAAATTGGCAGTATATCACCTTAAACACCTTGTCCTGTGCTCTAACGATTTCCATCCTACCAGTTTCCCGAGATCTACCTATCTGAGCTAGTTGAAGGCTCTACAAATAGGCTTTTCAGACATAACAGCAAAAACGAATTATGTGTTGACAAAGGAACAAAAAGCAACATGAGAGAAATGAAGAATATAAATGGAAGAAAAAGAAACATGAGATAAATGAAGAATATACATTTAAATTTTTTTTAAAAGACCAAAATTAATGGTAGCGCAGATGGCCTAGGTAACAGACGAGAAAGCATGAAAAGAGGTCCATTTCTCGGTAGTGTGGCCGAGCGGTCTAAGGCGCTGGATTTAGGCTCCAGTCTCTCAGGAGGCGTGGGTTTGAATCCCACCACTGCCATCTTTTATGTTGTTTGTGCAAGGCTTCAGTGGATACCTCATTTTGGTCAATCCATAGTTTTGCAGTGTTTCTATATTCATGTAAGGAAAATAACAAATGTTGAGTGAAGTTTAACCCACGAGTGCAGAGCACAATAAATTGGCAGTATATCACCTTAAACACCTTGTCCTGTGCTCTAGCGATTTCCATCCTACCAGTTTCCCGAGATCTACCTATCTGAGCTAGTTGAAGGCTCTACAAATAGGCTTTTCAGACATAACAGCAAAAAGGAATTATGTGTTGACAAAGGAACAAAAAGCAACATGAGAGGAATGAAGAATATAAATGGAATAAAAAGAAACATGAGATAAATGAAGAATATACATTTAAAAATTTTTAAAAGACCAAAATTAATGGTAGCGCAGATGGCCTAGGTAACAGACGAGAAAGCATGAAAAGAGGTCCATTTCTCGGTAGTGTGGCCGAGCGGTCTAATGCGCTGGATTTAGGCTCCAGTCTCTCAGGAGGTGTGGGTTCGAATCCCACCGCTGCCATCTTTTATGTTGTTTGTGCAAGGCTTCAGTGGATACCTCATTTTGGTCAATCCATAGTTTTGCAGTGTTTCTATATTCATGTAAGGAAAATAACAAATGTTGAGTGAAGTTTAACCCACGAGTGCAGAGCACAATAAATTGGCAGTATATCACCTTAAACACCTTGTCCTGTGCTCTAACGATTTCCATCCTACCAGTTTCCCGAGATCTACCTATCTGAGCTAGTTGAAGGCTCTACAAATAGGCTTTTCAGACATAACAGCAAAAACGAATTATGTGTTGACAAAGGAACAAAAAGCAACATGAGAGGAATGAAGAATATAAATGGAATAAAAAGAAACATGAGATAAATGAAGAATATACATTTAAAAATTTTTAAAAGACCAAAATTAATGGTAGCGCAGATGGCCTAGGTAACAGACGAGAAAGCATGAAAAGAGGTCCATTTCTCGGTAGTGTGGCCGAGCGGTCTAATGCGCTGGATTTAGGCTCCAGTCTCTCAGGAGGTGTGGGTTCGAATCCCACCGCTGCCATCTTTTATGTTGTTTGTGCAAGGCTTCAGTGGATACCTCATTTTGGTCAATCCATAGTTTTGCAGTGTTTCTATATTCATGTAAGGAAAATAACAAATGTTGAGTGAAGTTTAACCCACGAGTGCAGAGCACAATAAATTGGCAGTATATCACCTTAAACACCTTGTCCTGTGCTCTAACGATTTCCATCCTACCAGTTTCCCGAGATCTACCTATCTGAGCTAGTTGAAGGCTCTACAAATAGGCTTTTCAGACATAACAGCAAAAACGAATTATGTGTTGACAAAGGAACAAAAAGCAACATGAGAGAAATGAAGAATATAAATGGAATAAAAAGAAACATGAGATAAATGAAGAATATACTTTTAAATTTTTTTAAAAAGACCAAAATTAATGGTAGAGCAGATGGCCTAGGTAACAGACGAGAAAGCATGAAAAGAGGTCCATTTCTCGGTAGTGTGGCCGAGCGGTCTAAGGCGCTGGATTTAGGCTCCAGTCTCTCAGGAGGCGTGGGTTTGAATCCCACCACTGCCATCTTTTATGTTGTTTGTGCAAGGCTTCAGTGGATACCTCATTTTGGTCAATCCATAGTTTTGCAGTGTTTCTATATTCATGTAAGGAAAATAACAAATGTTGAGTGAAGTTTAACCCACGAGTGCAGAGCACAATAAATTGGCAGTATATCACCTTAAACACCTTGTCCTGTGCTCTAGCGATTTCCATCCTACCAGTTTCCCGAGATCTACCTATCTGAGCTAGTTGAAGGCTCTACAAATAGGCTTTTCAGACATAACAGCAAAAACAAATTATGTGTTGACAAAGGAACAAAAAGCCACATGAGAGAAATGAAGAATATAAATGGAAGAAAAAGAAACATGAGATAAATTAAGAATATACATTTAAATTTTTTTTAAAAGACCAAAATTAATGGTAGCGCAGATGGCCTAGGTAACAGACGAGAAAGCATGAAAAGAGGTCCATTTCTCGGTAGTGTGGCCGAGCGGTCTAAGGCGCTGGATTTAGGCTCCAGTCTCTCAGGAGGCGTGGGTTTGAATCCCACCACTGCCATCTTTTATGTTGTTTGTGCAAGGCTTCAGTGGATACCTCATTTTGGTCAATCCATAGTTTTGCAGTGTTTCTATATTCATGTAAGGAAAATAACAAATGTTGAGTGAAGTTTAACCCACGAGTGCAGAGCACAATAAATTGGCAGTATATCACCTTAAACACCTTGTCCTGTGCTCTAGCGATTTCCATCCTACCAGTTTCCCGAGATCTACCTATCTGAGCTAGTTGAAGGCTCTACAAATAGGCTTTTCAGACATAACAGCAAAAACGAATTATGTGTTGACAAAGGAACAAAAAGCAACATGAGAGAAATGAAGAATATAAATGGAAGAAAAAGAAACATGAGATAAATGAAGAATATACATTTAAAAAATTTTTAAAAGACCAAAATTAATGGTAGCGCAGATGGCCTAGGTAACAGACGAGAAAGCATGCAAAGAGGTCCATTTCTCGGTAGTGTGGCCGAGCTGCCATCTTTTATGTTGTTTGTGCAAGACTTCAGTGGATACCTCATTTTGGTCAATCCATAGTTTTGCAGTGTTTCTATATTCATGTAAGGAAAATAACAAATGTTGAGTGAAGTTTAACCCACGAGTGCAGAGCACAATAAATTGGCAGTATATCACCTTAAACACCTTGTCCTGTGCTCTAACGATTTCCATCCTACCAGTTTCCCGAGATCTACCTATCTGAGCTAGTTGAAGGCTCTACAAATAGGCTTTTCAGACATAACAGCAAAAACGAATTATGTGTTGACAAAGGAACAAAAAGCAACATGAGAGAAATGAAGAATATAAATGGAATAAAAAGAAACATGAGATAAATGAAGAATATACTTTTAAATTTTTTTAAAAAGACCAAAATTAATGGTAGAGCAGATGGCCTAGGTAACAGACGAGAAAGCATGAAAAGAGGTCCATTTCTCGGTAGTGTGGCCGAGCGGTCTAAGGCGCTGGATTTAGGCTCCAGTCTCTCAGGAGGCGTGGGTTCGAATCCCACCGCTGCCATCTTTTATGTTGTTTGTGCAAGGCTTCAGTGGATACCTCATTTTGGTCAATCCATAGTTTTGCAGTGTTTCTATATTCATGTAAGGAAAATAACAAATGTTGAGTGAAGTTTAACCCACGAGTGCAGAGCACAATAAATTGGCAGTATATCACCTTAAACACCTTGTCCTGTGCTCTAGCGATTTCCATCCTACCAGTTTCCCGAGATCTACCTATCTGAGCTAGTTGAAGGCTCTACAAATAGGCTTTTCAGACATAACAGCAAAAACGAATTATGTGTTGACAAAGGAACAAAAAGCAACATGAGAGGAATGAAGAATATAAATGGAATAAAAAGAAACATGAGATAAATGAAGAATATACATTTAAAAAATTTTAAAAGACCAAAATTAATGGTAGCGCAGATGGCCTAGGTAACAGACGAGAAAGCATGAAAAGAGGTCCATTTCTCGGTAGTGTGGCCGAGCGGTCTAATGCGCTGGATTTAGGCTCCAGTCTCTCAGGAGGCGTGGGTTCGAATCCCACCGCTGCCATCTTTTATGTTGTTTGTGCAAGGCTTCAGTGGATACCTCATTTTGGTCAATCCATAGTTTTGCAGTGTTTCTATATTCATGTAAGGAAAATAACAAATGTTGAGTGAAGTTTAACCCACGAGTGCAGAGCACAATAAATTGGCAGTATATCACCTTAAACACCTTGTCCTGTGCTCTAGCGATTTCCATCCTACCAGTTTCCCGAGATCTACCTATCTGAGCTAGTTGAAGGCTCTACAAATAGGCTTTTCAGACATAACAGCAAAAACGAAGTATGTGTTGACAAAGGAACAAAAAGCAACATGAGAGAAATGAAGAATATAAATGGAAGAAAAAGAAACATGAGATAAATGAAGAATATACATTTAAAAAATTTTAAAAGACCAAAATTAATGGTAGCGCAGATGGCCTAGGTAACAGACGAGAAAGCATGAAAAGAGGTCCATTTCTCGGTAGTGTGGCCGAGCGGTCTAAGGCGCTGGATTTAGGCTCCAGTCTCTCAGGAGGCGTGGGTTCGAATCCCACGGCTGCCATCTTTTATGTTGTTTGTGCAAGGCTTCAGTGGATACCTCATTTTGGTCAATCCATAGTTTTGCAGTGTTTCTATATTCATGTAAGGAAAATAACAAATGTTGAGTGAAGTTTAACCCACGAGTGCAGAGCACAATAAATTGGCTGTATATCACCTTAAACACCTTGTCCTGTGCTCTAGCGATTTCCATCCTACCAGTTTCCCGAGATCTACCTATCTGAGCTAGTTGAAGGCTCTACAAATAGGCTTTTCAGACATAACAGCAAAAACGAATTATGTGTTGACAAAGGAACAAAAAGCAACATGAGAGAAATGAAGAATATAAATGGAAGAAAAAGAAACATGAGATAAATGAAGAATATAAATATTTTTTTTTTTTTAAAGACAGAAATTGATGTAAGCGAAGAAGGCCTAGGTAACAGACGAGCAAGAATGAATAGAAGTCCACTTCTCGGTAACGTGGCCGAGCGGTTTAAGGCGCTGGATTAAGGCTCCAGTCTCTCAGGAGGCGTGGATTCGAATCGCACCGCTGCCATCTTTTATGTTGTTTGTGCAAGGCTTCAGTGGATACCTCATTTTGGTCAATCCATAGTTTTGCAGTGTTTCTATATTCATGTAAGGAAAATAACAAATGTTGAGTGAAGTTTAACCCACGAGTGCAGAGCACAATAAATTGGCAGTATATCACCTTAAACACCTTGTCCTGTGCTCTAGCGATTTCCATCCTACCAGTTTCCCGAGATCTACCTATCTGAGCTAGTTGAAGGCTCTACAAATAGGCTTTTCAGACATAACAGCAAAAAGGAATTATGTGTTGACAAAGGAACAAAAAGCAACATGAGAGAAATGAAGAATATAAATGGAAGAAAAAGAAACATGAGATAAATGAAGAATATAAATATTATTTTTTTTTTTAAGACAGAAATTGATGTAAGCGAAGAAGGCCTAGGTAACAGACGAGCAAGAATGAATAGAAGTCCACTTCTCGGTAGCGTGGCCGAGCGGTCTAAGGCGCTGGATTAAGGCTCCAGTCTCTCAGAAGGCTTGGGTTCGAATCCCACTGCTGCCATCTTTTATGTTGTTTGTGCAAGGCTTCAGTGGATACCTCATTTTGGTCAATCCATAGTTTTGCAGTGTTTCTATATTCATGTAAGGAAAATAACAAATGTTGAGTGAAGTTCAACCCACGAGTGCAGAGCACAATAAATTGGCAGTATATCACCTTAAACACCTTGTCCTGTGCTCTAGCGATTTCCATCCTACCAGTTTCCCGAGATCTACCTATCTGAGCTAGTTGAAGGCTCTACAAATAGGCTTTTCAGACATAACAGCAAAAAGGAATTATGTGTTGACAAAGGAACAAAAAGCAACATGAGAGAAATGAAGAATATAAATGGAAGAAAAAGAAACATGAGATAAATGAAGAATATAAATATTTTTTTTTTTTTAAAGACAGAAATTGATGTAAGCGAAGAAGGCCTAG